>PPHD01003841.1:17031-30261 GCA_002909625.1 Bambusicola thoracicus | reverse complement strand
CCAGCACCTCACCACTCTCCTGGTAAAGAACTTCCCCCTAACATCCAGCCTAAATCTTCCCTTTCAACTTAAAACCGTTCCCCCTTGTCCTGCTACACTCCATGCTACACTCAGATTTTATCTTGAAAAAAATAGGCCTTCTTAATATGAAACTAATAGTGTGAATTACACAAGGTGACAAAAGAAAGCTGAACTCGTTGGCTGCAGGTAACTGGATAATGTTCTGATCCAAGGTTGAAAAGAGCTTTGGTGGGAGCTGCTTGAAGTGTTTTTTATCACACTGTATCAGGGTGATGTTTCTCATACAGTGAACACTGTATTTTGTACAGATGACTCCATTCAGAAATGATAAACTACCCGAGATTTGATTTGATGGTGTGAGATGCAGTTATAAAGGATGGACCTTTGAAGGTGGTACACAAAAGCAAAACTTGTTTCAAATTCTTCTAGTTTGAATGTAGATCAGCTTGATACTCAGAAAAGTTAGACTCTGGTTTTCTATAAAGACTGAGATGTTGGTGGAACTTCATCTGGTCTGATAGATTGAACAGTGTTTAAATAAGAAGAAGCACAAGAAATGCTGATGAGAAAGGTCAAAAGACAAACAGTCCCACTTAAAGGATTGCACGTAAGTTTCATTATTTAGTGTGTTCATAAAGAGATTTCAAAACAACATAATGAAACGTTATTTTCCATTGCAACAGACTGATGTGCAGCTCTAAACAGCTTTTTGTCTGATGCTATATTTTTGGCCAGAGCCATTTGTACCACCTTACTTCAGCCTTTGATATGGCTCGCGATAGGCACTGAATGTTTTCAGCTTAAATATTAAGAGCTCTGCTGTGTTGGATCATGATGTAATGTTTATTTCAGACGTAAGAGTGAACTGATGCTCCTCTTCGTAGCCATCCATTGTGTTCATAAGAAGTCAAAAACAGAAGTTGTAGGAGTGTAGGGATATACTTAGGAAACACTCTGAAATGAAGTAGGTGCCATCTTCTTACAGAGCATTCCTTTAATTCTTAGAAATACACACATCTGTAGTGAATGGAAGGAAAAATCACGTTTCTAATAGTATTCCAATGACTAAATGCCATTTTGATGACAACATTGGTAAGATGAAAAAAGTAGACAGGATTGAGAGAATACCATTTCCTCAGAAGAGAAAATATTTACCTGTGTTAGAATAATTGCAGGTTATCCCTTTGAAGGGAGTGGGAAGTGTACTTTCCCTATAAATGAGGGAAGGAGGAATTCATTAACTGTATCAGGAGTTTTGTTGCTCTCTACGGTAGAATGAAGTGCTTATTTACAAAGAGTAATGGCTGCTGACCATCTTAATTTTGTACTCAGACTGCTGTAACATCCTTTCTGACCTTCAGGGTATGGATTAAAAAGTCATATCCGAACGCACACTGGTGAAAAGCCATATCGGTGCACAGAAGAGAACTGCACCAAGTCCTTCAAGACTTCAGGAGACCTACAGAAACACATCCGGACCCACACAGGTAGGATTACCGCCGTTTTTGTTCCCCCAAGTTGATTCACTTAGGTGGATTTCTCTGATTCACGTTGCTTAGAGAAGTGTTGAAGCGTCCATGCTGCCGTTGCAGGCGTTTAGCAGCGTGTCACTGCCACTGAGCACCTCTGAGGTTTGGTTTGCAGCTGTATCAGAACAAGGGGCCCTTCCTTGGTAAAGCAGCTCACCTCTTAGAAGTGGTTTGGTGCTTTAAGAGACACTGAACGCCGGGTTCATGAAGGCTGATAGTTCTCAGGTTGCTGCCCTTCTCGCAGCAGCAAAATTATAAAATATATCGTATCAAACTTAATCAAGACTTCAAACGTGTGAAAATTAAAACTTAAGTCCTTTGTGGAAACAGATGGAGTCGTGTGTGCTCATACGTACCCTGTGCGAGTTTCAACGGTGCACCGATGGAGGCAAGTCCTCACATTGCTGGTGCAAGAAAATCTTGGTCACCTGGAAACAGGTCGCTTTTCTAGCAACTCCATTAGGAACACAAAGGCAAACCAGTCGGGTGACATTCCTGCAATCGCTGAAGAACAATCGGTGTTGTGGTTTCTGACTGCAGCCCTCCTTGAGGCTGTAATTGGAGGTTCTGCCTCCCGACGGGGATCGGGGAGCCATGGTAACACAACACTGAGGCGTGTGCGCTCAGATACCTCTGCCTTGGCAGAAAAGTGGAAAACATTCCCGAAACGGCGGCCTTAAGGAGTGAGTTATGGTTTCCTCTGCCAAGAAGCTAACTGCTTTGGAGTTTCGCGGTATTAATGTCTGTGTCAGGACTTCGTTTCTGTTTCCAAGTACTTAGAGTTGTATCTGTAGTAGTAATCTGCCCTCTCTTGCTCTTGGACTCCTCTCTCTGTTGAACAGCATGGTGGGGGGAATGTACTTAGCTCTACCAAGTGTGAAGTTCCAACAGGACAGCGCTTCTGCCCTTTGCTCTCCCCCCAGGAGCCGTGTGCTCTGCTAGGGCTGAAGGATCAGGGAGATTAGATGGGGCTGGCTTTATCTGGTCTTCGTGGTGAAGGTTTTGGGGGAGCGATGGGAGTTATTGTGTATAAATTTAGTATAGGAATGGACTTAGTAACAAAAAAATCTGTGTTAATGATTGCTTTGACTTTGGCTTTTGAAACTTGAATTTCAAGGCTATACCTCTTGAAAAATGTGTCTCAGCCAAAGGTAAAGTGCTTTCTGTGGTGAATTTTACTAATTTGTCTGTATGTTGGTTATGTACTAAATCATGAAGTAATAGTTTTTTGTACTCCTCCTTAACTTTTCTGTGTGTACTTCTTTCTTCCAGGCGAAAGGCCCTTTAAGTGTCCTTTTGAAGGATGTGGCAGGTCATTCACAACATCTAATATCAGAAAGGTTCACATCAGGACACATACAGGTGAAAGACCTTATTACTGCACGGAGCCAGGATGTGGGAGAGCTTTTGCCAGTGCAACTAATTATAAGAACCACGTGAGGATACACACAGGTATGTGGATGGGGTTTTGTTTTGAAATGGATCCTTGCTTGGGGGAGTCTCCTTTTTTGAACACTGTTTTGGTCCATTGTAATTGGATATAGTCACGTTTATGGGACTTGACCTGGTGCCTTTGTTTGGGCCTCATCTTCCCTCATATGGGGATAGTTTGGCTCACCTTTGTGAGTCACCCTTTCACTTCGATTGTATTTTCAAGATTCTGAAATGTAAAAGCTATTGAGAGCCGTATCAGCTTAAAAGCCTTACATTTTTACAGAATGTGAATCAGTTTCATGGAGAACTTTTGTATCAGATTAGCTTTATAGTTTATAATGTAATTTAGACATCTGTTTCATTGATTTTTTTTTTTTTAATGGAAAGTGTTCTTAATATTAAACCATAATTATTTAAATGTATGCTTCCTATAGATTATTCAGAGCTTAAAGACTCAAGCAAAAGAAAAATTGCACCAGAGCAGCAATATGGCCCATCATTGAGGAAAAGTACAGAGCTTCCAGTAATGAAGGAACAAAGCTGTCAGTGCTGTGCAAAACTGATGTTTAGGCTGACACCTTTCCAGAAGCTCCAAGTGCTGTGTCTCTCAGTGATGCAGTTTGCATTTGCCTTCATCCTTGGTATCAGTTTCTAAAGGTTCTGTAAATTGCAGCTTTTAGACTGTATCATCCTGTGCTCATCGGGAGGACATTTTATATGGAATGACAGGGAGAAAAAAAAGGGCCCAACTTTCACTGGCAGGTTAAAAAAACAAAAGAAGACCGGTGAGAGGCTGCATTGATAACCTTAGTGAGCTATAGCTTCACTGTTGGCTTTGAAATTGAAATTGGGTTGGTAGTGGAAGTGTGTCACTAAGTACCCTACACCTTTGTTGACAGTTTTGTCTGTGCATTTTGGATAACATTCTCTCCTTTTCTTTTCCTACAGGGGAGAAGCCCTATGTCTGTACAGTTCCTGGTTGTGATAAACGTTTTACAGAGTATTCCAGTTTATACAAGCATCATGTTGTACATACTCATTCCAAACCATATAATTGTAATCACTGTGGAAAGACATACAAGCAGATTTCTACACTTGCTATGCACAAACGGACAGCACATAATGACACAGAGCCCATTGAAGAGGAACAAGAGGCCTTTTTTGAGCCACCTCCAGGTTAGAGTTTCAGTCTTTGAATCTCTTGTCATAACAAACGGGCTGGATAATATTATGCTGTTTATAACCAAGGAAATTAAAGTGTAGATAAAAATCTGAAGTACTTAATAAAAGTTATTTCACTTCTTTGTAGGACTTTTTAGCGCGGTGGTCAACTTGTAAATAGAAACCGAGAGAGTAATTGACCAGATCATAAACTGAGTTTATAGCAGGCTGGAGATAAGAGATTTGAGCAGTCTGAGCTGCAGTCCCAGCAAACCTGCTATAAACAATTCTGCTATAAACGTGAATGTGTGAAGGGACCTGCAAGAGTGTTTGTCTGCAACCTACTGGATTTTTCTGAGGCACCGCAGTTGCTGGAGGTCCTTTGTGAGGAATAAAGGCACTGCTTTGTGAAAAGGAAAAGTCTGTCTGTGCAGCACCGTGATCCTGTGGTGGTTTTGTGACAGTTAATAGCAGTATCTGTGAATTTAGGTCCTAGAGGCAAAGAAGAAAATAAGCTTAGAAGGTTTTTCATGTTATCAGTAGTACCTTGTGACTATAAAAATGAGGCTAAAGGAAACACGGTGAGAGAGCAGTTATCACTTTGCAAACTGTGATTTGTCTGAAGATAGAAAATGCAGACGCAAAGGGTTCTGTTTTACTGCATGTATTTGGGAAATGGCACTGAACGCCTCAAGCAAATTTGCTGTAGTCTCATGCCATCTTTTGGGGGAATTATAGGATTCTTTCACTGTAGTTAAACATTTATTAAGATAATTAACTGAAATCTTCACACAAAGGCATCACTGTAGTCCTCTAGCTGTTTGTTAATGAATAACTCTTTTAGAAACTGCCATTTGTGTTCTCATGAAGGCTCCTGTATGGAGAAGTTAGCATTTAAAGACTGAATTAGAAATGGTTTGTTGCCTTTTTAATGTTTGAGTATAAGCTGGTAATATATTTTTGTTATGAGCTGTGTTTGTATGTCTTTTCTTTTACTGGTTTTTCAACTATCCTTTTTCCACTGAAGTGTTTAAAAACCATCAGACCAGGCTGGCATTTATTCCTTGTTGGTTATCTTTTCTGCCTGTATTTACAGTATCCAAACTAAACTGCTCTCTTGCCTTCTTTGTATCAAATAGGTCAAGGGGAAGATGTTCTGAAAGGCTCACAAATAGCCTACGTGACAGGTGTAGAGGGAGAGGATGTCATTTCTGCACAGGTTGCTACAGTTACTCAGTCAGGATTAGGTCAACAAGTAGCGCTCATTTCCCAGGATGGAACCCAACATGTAAGTAAATGTTTTGCAGAAGAGGTGACAAAAATATGTCGAGAGTTTAGGCTTGTGTGTCTTTGATAAATACGTGCTTTGATTTCTCATGGAAAGAAACTCCTTTAAAGATTATGCCATATGCTTAGGATTGGATCTCGTCTGGGACACCTAAATTCAACCATATATTCTCTTATCTGAAACTCTATTAATACAGTCTTAGACTTTTTGGTCTATCCTGCTATCTCTATCACTGGAAGTCCATTGTGCTCACACTGTAGGCACAGGCTGTATAACAACTGTTACATATGTAACGTAGTTGCTGAGGTTTCCCAGAGTTTCCTGATTATTCTGTTAATACCTGATATTAGCAGAATAATACCACTGATATCACTGTTGCCTTGTTTGCAGACACTTTTCAGAAAAAAATAATTTACTTAGACCCAGTGCATGTTTTACAAACTGGTAGTATTCAATTCTTACAATTTCTAACATAAACATGAGAAGATGAGGAAATGGAATGATACTACCTCCACTTCAGAGTTCCTTTGGATAGCTTTTTTTTTTGAGGAATGGGTAAGAAACCTACTGAGAATGGATTTCAGCAGAATTCTTTAGTGTAGCTCTGGTAATACATTGAATCCATACAGGGGAAAAATAATTTTTCAACTGAGGAGGTAGATGCCATGCCAGTAGGATATGAAAAATGTCTTCTAAATTAAAATTGGAGATGAAATATTAAAGGGGGCTGTCGCACTGGCAGCCCTGAACACTGCAGCAGTACTAAGAAACCAACATTTTTACCCCTGGAAACGAAGGCCTTTGAAAGCCTTAACATGGAGTTCTTCTCACATCTGTTAATCCTTCGGCTTGACTTCAATTCTGGAATGTTTTATTGCCTTCTAAATCATGCGTCTTATCAAATCACTGACTGATGCCCTAATACATTTATATTGGAGGCATCAGTTATTCGTATCAATTTTTAAATGATATTTTTTAATTGGTGGTTTTAATTCTAAGTCCTTACCAAACCTCTTTAGTGTCTCCATTAAGATAAAAGCATGCGATGCAACTACCTTGAGTCTCACTGTCCTCTTGTGTAAGACCCATGCATAGATAACCTCGCATGCAGTTCTTTGGGGTATGATCTGACTAACATGGAGTTCTAGACTCTGATGGAAAGCACACAATCTCTTTCTCAGTGCTGAGCCATAATTATATTTCTGCAAAGAGATCCATGTGTCTGAAAGACCGTGGGATGTTAGATCTCCATCAGTAAGATGTTTGTAATGAGGGCTCTTCATCCAAGACTGGGAATTGGCCAGAGAGTGACAGTGATTCTCAGGAAATGCATGAGTACACCAGGAAGTGGAATAATAGCTGCTAGAACTTGTGGGCAATATGTTACTGTAAATGGGACTTAGAGTATTTTTTTCAGTGCTATTATGAATAAGTTGCCTTTTCATTCTGGATTGTCAGGCAGTTTGTTTCAAATGAGGAAGGTGAACTTATACCTTCTGCCGCTGAATCAACCAGTGGGAATGTGTTCGATGAATGCTGCTACAGTGCAAATGCAAACTCTGATTTTTTTTTTCCAAATCTCAGTTAAAAACATTTACCTGAAGACAGCGTTGTGTTGCAGAAAGCCAAGACTCGGGTATGACTTGAGCAGCAATAAACTTATTTACTTCAGGAATTATGTTATGTTTCAGGTCAACATATCTCAGGCAGATATGCAGGCCATTGGAAATACAATCACTATGGTAACACAAGATGGCACCACTATCACAGTCCCTGCCCACGACGCCGTCATCTCTTCTGCAGGAACGCATTCTGTAGCAATGGTTACTGCAGAAGGCACCGAAGGACAGCAGGTAAAAAATTATCCTGTGTACAGAGGTCGTGTTCCTTTTGAGATGGTATAGCACAGGCACAAAAGTCATCACAGTATTCTACACCAGGCTGTATCATTCCCATCAGAAGACTACAATGTGCTCTGTTCCATTAGTATGTAGCAACAGGATATTTTGCAAACAATCATTGGGCCCCAAGAAAAGAAAAATGAGGTACCAATTTGATAATTCGTGTAGGTGTACATAAAACAAGACAGAAATGCTAAGCATTTCCCCCAGAGTCACACAGTCAGCAAGTGGTAAAGCTAAGCATAGAATCCAGTGTGAAGTTATTGCTTAATATTGTGGGATTGTAATCTGCTTCGCAGAGAGGAAACATTTGTAAGTATATGTTTGCAGTTTTGCTATTAATATACAATAGTTAACTTTTTTAGTACAAATATAGTGATGCAGCTTTTAATATTTAAGTGAAAATACATCCCACTGTTCTATGAATGTGCCATGTGAAGATCAATGTATTTACTTCTCTGTGTGAGTGTATGCATTCCCTGTATGTGTAGATAATCATAGGGTCACAGACAGAGGTACTGAACTTCTGTGCTGTTCTGAAGATACTTCTGTTTTGAGGGCTAACAGATGACACTGAGAAGCACAGTGATGTAACCTTACTTACAAAATGATCTGTTCTGCAGGATGCAGTTGTGCTCATGAATAGTCATAGCTTTGAATGTAACTTTAACTTTGAAGATAGCAGTAGTATGAGGTGAACAGCAGTAATCTGGAACCATCCAGTTGATTCTCATTCTTTGGTCCTGAAGGTTGCCATTGTGGCTCAAGACTTAGCAGCGTTTCATAGCACCTCACCAGAAATAGGACATCAACAACACGGGCACCATTTAGTGACCACAGAAGCTAGACCTGTTACATTGTTGGCTACATCCAACGGAACACAAATTGCAGTACAGGTAAAATGAAAAATGTTTTTTGGAGTGTATCTTGCTTCTAGAGCTGCTTCTAGTACTATAACAAAATCAGTCTAATAAGCTTGGCTGGCTCCCCTGAAAAAAAAGAAAGGTCAGTAACCATATAATTTTGTATTTAAAATAGTACATAGTGTTAGGAAGAAGAAGAAGCACCTGGTTTTCCAAATCTACTTGTAGAACTTACAAAAAAAAAAGTGGTTGGGGAGGGCCGAAGTTAAGGACAGCTGAATCTTTCACTGGAGAATGATGTTTGTACTGTTTGGGAGTCAGTAGGTCTTTAGCGGAAGAGTGTGTTCATTCATCCTTCAGCGTTACACGTTAAGGTGGTCAGGAAAGCCACACTGACTATCAAAGTTGAATTACAGAACAGTGTCATCGCGACTGTTTCTTCATGTAATCAGAATTCCTCAATAGGTGTACATTACATGTATATTATATACTGTTGTTCCATGGAGCTTATTTTCTCAGAAGAATTAAGGAAACTGAAAGTGTTTGTTTGGTTTACCAGATCTAAAACGTAATTCAGTGGCTACTGTGAATTTCAAAAGCCTTATTTTAGCTTTGTTCTGCCTGTCAGGTGAAATTATTATCTGTCTAAATTATTACATGTAATGAAATGCATTTACTGTGCAGCAATTCTTTGAAGAATCTGAATTTGATAGATACAGAGACTAAATCTGCTATCAGAGGATCTCCTGGTTTTCCTGCTCCTTAGATAGCTGTTACTGTAGCTGGCCCAGGCGAGGTGTGACAGTACCGATCACACTTAGTTGTGCTCGCTACCCATCGGTGTCTTTGCCTTCGGTTTCTTCTCACAAATCGGTAAAGAAAAATCAATCTGTGTAAAAGTTTAGATTTATTTATGTTTAAATGCATGTGTTTCAGCTGGGAGAACAACAGTCTCTGGAAGAAGCCATTAGGATAGCCTCCAGAATACAACAGGGCGAAACACCGGGAATTGATGATTAACTTCTAAAACTGCTACCAGAACAATAGAGTGAAAGGTATTTTATTTTCAAACCACAAAGGTCCATGCCAGCAGCAATCCACAAAAACTTTGAAGTTCCCCGCTCGTTGATACTGTGTACACATTTTATGCAAGAGCAAAGAACGTTTTGTAAGTGTTGTGTACATAACCCTGGGAATGGACTGACGTCATCTACTTCCAACTGTTGTATATTCAGGAATATGGAATTAGGATTATATAGCAGATTTCCTTGTTATCCTTTCATCAGATTTCAGACTGCTCTGCAAGCAAGTTAAAAACAAAACAGAAGTATTGGAGTTCATTTTTAGTGTCATGTACAAATAATGAAGGCATTACTGAAGATCTGAAGTGTTGTAAAGACTATAACAAAATCATAATTTCAAGAACCCCTTCAAGTTATAAAGAAGACAGAGCCTTTTCAGTTGTTTTCCATAAATGGAAAAGTCATGGATTTTGAGCCTACTGTAAACCTTCATATTTTGATTCGTTTCATACAGATTGGAATACTCTTTAGACTGCCCACCCCGTCTCATTCATTGTAAATACAGATTGTTAATGCTGGAAGTGCTAATTGTATTATCTTTAAATTGGATTGTGTACAAAGGAGAAACTTTGGTTGTTCAATATTAAAAGAAGTAAATCTAATGATTTTGTTTCTTTACATATTTTACTTAAGATGTTACTCTGAAATTATTATGCAATAAAAGATAACGAGATTGTACTATCTAGATAGGATGATATTGTTCTGTGACATACTGTTTTACTTTTAGTGGGACGAGTTAAATTATTTATTTACAGCCTTGTATAATTTTTTCCCAAAGTTTATTTATCATAAATTTAAATGTTTGACTGACTCGTTTTGACTGCGGTCCACTGAAGTATATGAAGTAATCAGTGCTCATTGTTATTTTCAGCATTCTGAAGCACTACAGAAATGATTACAAAGCATAATTAGTCAACTGATTTTGACTTCAAAGTAAGCTAGGAGTTTTCATGAGGAATATGTTCAAATGGTGCATTTGGGGCATAAGTACATGTACTAATAGTCTATTTTCAACAGTTCTGAGTGCCTGCAGCAACTATTCGTTACCTACGATGTGCTGATAACCAATGGTTTTGAAAATCAGGACACAGGTCGCTAGGAAAAAAAAGGATTAATTAAGGATTATGTAAGTACAGTGCTCCTCTCCACCTATCATTCTACACAGGAAAAAAAATCACTGTAGATAAATCTTACATGTACTGTAAGATGTAACTTAAAACTTTTTATACGGAAAAATGTCTTGTTATTAAGCTTGTTGAGCAAGTTAAACTTTCTTGGCTTCCTGTAAGACTCAGTGCTTACTTTAGATGAGTGTCGAGAGCACTTCTGAAACTGAAGTCCCACCTTTATCTTTCTCGAGGGAAGGATTAAACATCTTGGGGATGAAATGTTGATCAAGCGATCATTTTGTATGTCTTGTGAGGGTCTCTTTTTGCATTAAAAGAATGTAAGTTAATAACTATGTACTTGGAGGTATTTGACATCAAAAAGGCCACGCTGAATTTAATGTGATTGACTATATCAGTATGGGTTGCGGCTTTTGATGCTTTTCATACAGATGGCCAACTGCAAAATGATGTTGAGAGAACACAGTGCTATGGGGTAAAGGTGGTCAAAATCCAGAGCTGTTACAAAGCAAAACTTGAATACATTGAGGTTGTCTGCAACCTTCCTGTAGGACTGAGGCTGTTTACTTTCTTAGATGCCAGATTTCCTGAAATTTTAAGTAATTTTGATGTCCCGTGGAGAAAAACTGTACTATGCAAAGAGGTTAATTACATGTCAACTAGATCAGTTTCTTAGTTTTTACGACCTTTTAGAAATCAAAGATGTATCATTTGCCATGAACGTTCAAGTTTTTTTCTTAAATTTCATTGCTAATAGTTGCTGGAAACGGTGGCTGGAAGTGACTTAGCACAGAAATAACATCAGTGCCTCTCATTTCCCAGGACGCTTTCTGACCATTGTACAGATGTGAGTATTACGTCTTCCTTCATACAAGTTAGTTTCCTGCTAGGTATTGAAAACTAGCTTGATAAGGAAAAGTGCAAAATATTTAAGTGGTTTTTCTGGTATCCTACCAGTTGTTCTTGCAAAACTCCTGCAGTCAAAGGTTGTGCTACCCCTATAAAGGAAAACATACTTAAATGCTGAATAAACAAGCCAGACTGACTTAGACTGCTTAGTCTTGAAAGAGAAGCAGAGATGATTAAATGCATTTTCACTGTGAGGCCTTGTATGTATAACAGACTTGTTTTCAGAGTGGAGAGTCCTCTGTGATTTTCTGCCTGTTTCCCAGGAGTGGAAGGGAACCGTCTTGTGAGCAGATACTGCCATTGGAAGGGTCTGTAGTGGAGATTACACGAGTTGAAATTGGGTGAGGTAGGGATCTTGGTGAAAAGGATTTCAGGAGGAGGAAGCAAAGAATATGCCCCAAAGGACTGGCTGGTAGGCAGTAGAAATCTCTTCTATTTCGCCATAGATTTTACTCCTCTTTTTGAATGTTCTGTTTCAAAAGGAGTAGCACGCTGGAAGAAGGAATTGTAAATGAGGGACCCTGTGAAGTAGAACAGCCCTTCCTCTTAGAAATTGGCTCCCACATTTCCAGCATTCCCAGTCACAATTTTCTTTCAGACTTGAATTCCAGCAATAAGTCAACTCTTTCCTTAAAGGAAAAAAGAACAAGAAAAACAAACCATCTCTAGACTTGGCAGTCAGCACTGGGGGATTTGCTTTTCTTTACAGTAGTTCAGTCCCTCTCCAGATAGTAAAAACAGAGAGGCAATTATTAGAAGTGCTCCAGCCTGATGACCTTTTGTGCCGGAGGCACTATGCATAACAATGGGACAGTTTTTACCCTAAAGAGCTTAATGCCAAAGCACACATGAATAGGCTGAAGCTGCAAGACTGTGTTTTTAGAAGAGTAAATCCTGAAGCCTGACAACAAAGTTGTAAAAAGCCATAATCCCTGATAGTATAAGTAATCTCAGCGATCGGTCAGCTGACTGATACCAGAGATAGTCAGGCACAGTATGGGAGGAAAAAAAGGACATGTGATGTCTGCCTAGCATACAACAGAAGGAGAAAGCTAATAGTCCAGATAAACAAAGTGTAGGAGCTTGGAGGGCAGCTCTTCCTAAACTTTACTCTAGTTCCTAACCTTCATTAAAATGTGGGGAGCAATTTGTCTGACGGGATGTTCTGGCTTCTCTGACGGTCGTGCTGTACTAGAATACTGAAAGATCCCTGTGTGCTGCATACTTCTCAGGAGGCAGAGCCGAGAAGCTATTTAAGCAGTTTTAACCACTAGGAAAAGATGGCAGAGCAAGGATGTGAAGAAGGCCTGTTTGAATCCAGCAACTTAAAGGCAACATCTGTTAAACTCAGGCTGTATACCTTAGGGTGACCACAGCTCCAGCTTAATCAGAATGCATAAGTACCCTATAATGAGCCCATCCCAGTCACTTAGTTTGTCTCTGAAGGCTAATAATAAGATGTGCAGTACAGATTTTGGCAGAGTTTTCATGTATAGCACAGGTGTAGGGCAGGCAGGAAAATGATTTCTAAAGGAGCAAGCTCTTAATTTCTAGAAGACTGGAAAACTAGAAATGAAGGGTAACTTGTACCCTATTCAGCTATTTACAGTCATCTGACACTTCAGAAATAGATTATTTCACTCTTTCTCATCTTTCTCAAAAAATACCAGAATGAACACATGCCTTGTCTGCACAGATGCAGGTGCATAAATTCAGACTCCAGCTCCTTGTTGATAATAATGTACTCCTATTTTTGCAAATCAGTATGTATTTGAGTACTGGATCTCCCAAAAGTATTTATTGCTCCACTGGATAAAAGCCTTCTGAAGTTTGAACCCATATTGTCATAAATTTGAGGCAAGAGCCAACAATTTCCAAGTTTGAAAATTTTATTGATTATAGCGAGCGAAGCAAA
>PPHD01003841.1:0-16679 GCA_002909625.1 Bambusicola thoracicus | reverse complement strand
TGCAGTACAGATTTTGGCAGAGTTTTCATGTATAGCACAGGTGTAGGGCAGGCAGGAAAATGATTTCTAAAGGAGCAAGCTCTTAATTTCTAGAAGACTGGAAAACTAGAAATGAAGGGTAACTTGTACCCTATTCAGCTATTTACAGTCATCTGACACTTCAGAAATAGATTATTTCACTCTTTCTCATCTTTCTCAAAAAATACCAGAATGAACACATGCCTTGTCTGCACAGATGCAGGTGCATAAATTCAGACTCCAGCTCCTTGTTGATAATAATGTACTCCTATTTTTGCAAATCAGTATGTATTTGAGTACTGGATCTCCCAAAAGTATTTATTGCTCCACTGGATAAAAGCCTTCTGAAGTCTGAACCCATATGACAGGAGACCAAAAGCCAGTCTTGGTTCCTGTGCCTTGAATAGCAAACTGTACTCATAAGTCATATAAATCAGCATTTTTTGTTGTCGTGTTGTGTAATGAAAATGTAGCTTAGGTGTTTGCAGCAGTTTTGGTGATCCTTTGATGTTCCTTTGATGTTAGTTTGCCAGCAAAGTTCACTTGGCCGAAGGAATATCTGACGGTGCAATTAGACTGCCACCTTTAATAGTAATTGGCTGGCACTCGACCCCACCGTTAATGTGATAGCAGACTTTTTCAACTGAAGAGTTATATTCAAAGCAGACTTGATTATCCCAATAAACACACAAGCTTATATCAACAGGAAAGCACTCTGTCCTACAGAGTCTGTGTGTTTTTCGCTAATGGAAAAGTGACCCACTTAAATCCTATCCAGCTCAGGTTTTGAATAACTAAGAGAGTCTGTCCAGATTCATTTTGTTCTGGTTAAATTACTTGAAGCATTTCACTCAAAAGAATGACAAAACGTTGATAGTTTTTTGAGCACAAATGATTGCATGGAAAAAAAAGAGAAGTGTCTTAGTAAGTTTTTACCTGCTTATCTGCATTTCTAAGAAGTGCTTGCAAGATATCTTACGTGAAATGATACGCACAAGAGATTATTAAAAGAAGTTGCAGTAAATTTGAGAAAAGGCAGAGTACATTTATGATTTTGTATGTTTCCTGGAGGGGGAAAAGACAGAGGTTAGCAATGCTGGTGAATTAGTAGTGACTGTTTTGTTGGCGTGCATGGGTCATTTTGAGGCTTTCAATCTTCTATTCCGATGATTTTGACTTCACTTTGGCACAGGAAAGGGGCATTCTCGTTGTACCTGATGTTTTCAGTCATGGCGGTCACTCTCTCTTCAAACTACACGAGTGCAGTATAGCACTCTGCAAATGTCAGACACTTTCTGATCTGAGTACAATTTGCAGATCAGATTCTTCAGCCGTTTTCTTTGTAACCAGAGGCAGAAATGCATGAGGAAAGGGTGTCATTAAGGCCTGATACAGAGTGTATGCTTTCGTTGTTATAGACAAATACTGAGGAATTGTGCCTGACTGCTTGGCAAAATCTGGTTGCTTTTCAAAATATAACTTCTTTCTGAGTACTTTCAGATCTTCCTTTGAATTCCTGTATTTTGGGCCTAGAATTTCTTCTTTGATAGGAGGCTGTCAAATTCCCCTTTCTGTTGTCCACCTCCTTCTCTTGCTCTTGTGTTCACCCAGGAAGTGCAAATAACATCATGGAGAAATGCTCTATCTACATCAAGAGTATGGGCTAAAAAGAGTAGAAGGACTGGCAGCATCAACTACAAGCTGCTGTAGAGTTTCTGATTTTCATAGAAGCAACCTGACCTTCCTTTTCTTCGGCTTTTCCACTTTGTTTATCCTTCTCATAAAATGAACCAGTTTCAAGATTATGCTGACTGCTTTACAATGGGTTTCATCCAGTTTTTGGCAGAACTCTTCCAATTTGATCACTGTGGTTTTGGGGGACTGCAGATGAAGTTGTAAGTGCAGGAAATCCTGACAAGTAGGCACTGTACTCCTTTCTGTGGCAGTTTCCTCTGACAGCTAGACAAATTGGCCATTGTTTCACTTCTTTCCCATTCATTGTTATTTGGGTTGTCCTGTTACCCATGAGAGAGAGAGAACTGTTATCCCTTGAGCTTGAAAACTCCTAGTTAAAAGCTGTTGGTTATCGGTGAGAGTGCTGTCCCAGATAAGCATTTCTGGTAGCAGAAATCTTGAGTGCACTGGACTGATACATTTTTTAATTTAAAAACAAGTAGATTAAAAAAATTGCAAATATATTCTGAAGATAAATTGAATTCCTATGAACATTGCACTATTGCTAGGTAAGTGCCGCCTGGACATCAGGGTACACATCTATTCACGGGATCAGGTTTTTATTCAGTGTGATCTACAGAAGCTCAAAGGTGCAATTGAGTGAGCTGCAGAGAATTAGGGCCAAATTTGGCTCCAAGAGTATAGGACAGGAGAAGACCACTCAGCTCTCCCCTGCTTCCTTCCTCTTCTTCCTGTGACAATCTCCTCTGCTAATGTACTCTCTAAGGAAAAGGGCTCTGCAATGCTTTTTATGTAGGCTGTTGGTAGGCCTGGTGATGTTCATGGTGGGCAGGGTAGCCGAGTTACCACACTCGTGCTTGGGCAGAACCAACTTCTCTTTAAGACAACTATTGATAGTCCCATCAAAATACAGCAAAAACACAGCAGATCATCATGCAGATTCAGGATGGCACATATGTAGAAGCTATGAATACGTGGTCCTTTTACAGCAGCTACACATTTTGTTATAGTTGCATATTTATTCAATACTTCCTTTTCTTATTTGCTGTCAGTTTGGAAATAAACTTTCTTTTTAAACAACTGGGTTTATTTTGTTCATTTCTTTCACCATTCCTTTTTTCCTCTTGCATTTTTTCTCTTCACGTTCTTTAGAGCTATTTCCTCTTCTGCACAAACTCATCCTTGTTCCACTTAATGTTGTCCTATTTAAGCTGTTACAGTGATCAACAGTTAAGTGGTTACTCTGTACAAAGAGGCTTCTGAAGTTCCATTTGCTGCTTACCCTCATTAAGTAGCTGTGTCTGTAGACTCCAGAAAGCAGTTTTTTAATTGAAAGCTTGTTCTTTAACCTTTTATAAGGAAAAATTAATATAGGAATGAAGCAAGCCTCAGTCTGGGGCCCTTTATAAGAAACTGCTTTTCATCTCCTCCCGTGGGCCATTGATTAAGATGAAAGCTGTATTTTTTTAAAGGCCTTTTTGTATTCCATCTATCTTGAAACTCAAATACTTGAGTTGGTATCTGCTATACAGCGCATTCACGTTTTGAATGGGACATTACTACAGTTCCGAATTATTTCAAGGCGAGTGTTTGTACAGCACTTGGCTTGGCGTAGCCATCTCTGTGTAAGTGATGCCCCGTTCTTTTCTCAGGGGTTGCACTGTTTGCTTTCAGCTTTCAGAAATTACAGTTTTCAGGTTTCCGTCATCTCAGAAATTGTGTTCCTGTAGGTTGTCACCAGTTGCCTGAAAACAAAGAATTACCGTCAGTTTTCAGGTGATGAGGAGTGTATGGGATATGGCACTGCAGTGGAAATGTTCCTCTGCGCTTTATCAGAAGATAACGGCCTTTGTTCCTTGAGATGATGGTGGAGCTCCGAGCAGCTCCAGCTCGTTGTGTGTAAGCTGGGACTGTGGGGAGGTACTGAGTCATGTCAGTGGCCAATATGCTCAGCCAAATTAATTTAAGGCACTCTTTCTGTTTGTGCAGCACCAGCCGCCGCAGGTTTGTCCCAAGGGCTCTGCTCCTGGAGATGAGGCACCAGCAACTACCGAGGAAAACACGGTTGAGTACTAACTTAGTTCTTTATTAACCGTGTGCTTCACCGCGTTCTCTCTGAGCTCGTGGGCTCTGGGCCGTGCTGCTGGTGGAGCTGCACCCCCTGAGCAGAGCAGGCCGCGTGCTGAGGCGAGCCGTTCTGCCGCGCGGGAGCGTCCCGCAGGGCTGTGCCGGGGCTCTGAGGCGGCGGAGGCAGTCCGGCAGGGCCGCGCTCCCGGCTCTCGGCCGCAATTTGTCGGGGCCTTTGTCTCTTAAGGGATTTGTGTTCAGGTGATCGGGTACGGGAGGTCGGTGGTTTCGCTGTGCTACAGTAATCAAGGCGGCACAAGGCACGGCACGAAGGGTAGAGAGGCATTAGCGGTGCGGTTGCCGGTCCGATCCCGGCAGCTGCTGCTGTGACCCGCGGGCCCTTTAAAGGCTCTCGTGGGAGTTGCCAGTAGCTGCATGGGGTGCCGCGTGCGAGTTTCCTCTTCCTGAGAGCAAATAAACGGCACGGAGTGCGTTAGCTTAAGTGCGCCGGAGCACTGGTTTTCTGTTTTAGCTAAAGAGTGCCCTGAACTTGCTTAAGTGCGGCGTGCAATTGAGACCTTGGAACGCTCTTACGCTAAAGAGCGAAGAGCTGGCCGCGAGGCCGGTCCTTCCGGAGCCCGAGGCCGCGTGGCACGGAAGACTCGAGCTCCCCGCCCGCTCAACGGGCGGTTCCGAGCGGGCCCGGCCCCGAAGCGCCGCAGCCGGGTGGGGCTGCGCCCCGCGGCTAAGATGGCGCCGGGCCGCAGAGCTCGGACGTGTCCGTGCGGCCGCCGCGGGGCCCGTGTCGGGTAGCGGCCCCGCCCCCACCCAACCGCCCGGTGGAGGCTCGCGCCCGGCCCGGCCCCGGCCCCGCCCCCTCCGCTCTCCCCGTTCGCGCCAAAGCGTTCCGTGACGAGAGCGCGTGGAGCTGCGCCCCCGCCCTCCGTGTTTTCAAACGGAGGGGGCGGGCGCGATTGGCTGGCGTGCGCGACACGTGACTAACGGTCGCGGGAAAGCCGCGGAGTCCGAACAGCGCGAGGTGCGCCGTGCCCGGGGGCAGCGCCGCGCAGATCAGCCGGTACCGCGCCCAGGGCGGAGCGGAGCGGAGCGGAGCGGGACGACGAGGCGCGGCGCAGCTCGGCGGTGGCCGTGAGCGGGGCTTCGCCGAGCGGCCGAGCCGCCATGAGCTTCCTCAGCCTGCAGCCGACGGCGGCGCCGCGGCGGGTCTCGGCCCGGCGGGCGGCCGCCCCGATCCGGCAGAAGCTGCTGTTCCACAGCGGCCACAGCGACTGCGAGGAGGAGGACGAAGACGAGGAGGAGGAGGAGGGCGGCAGCAGCGGCAACAGCACCGGCGAGGACTCGGCCTTCCAGGAGGCGGACTCGCCGCTCTCGGTGGCCCGCACCCCGGCGCGGGGCGGCCCTCCCCTGCTGGAGGAGGAGATGATGGAGCCCGCGGCCGCGCCGCTGCCGTACGAGGGGGACTCGTGGGAGGAGGAGGGCTTCGGCTCCTCGCCCGTCAAGTCGCCCGGCGCCTACTTCATGGCCGGCTCGCCCTCCCCGCCGCCGCCCCACAAGGGCCGCCGCTCCGCCGGGCGCTCCCCTCCGCATCTGGCGGCGGGCGGCTGCCGCCTGCGTGGCGACGAGCCCGGCTCGCCGCTGCCCGACTACCCCGGCACGCCGCCGCACAAGACGTTCCGCAAACTGCGCCTCTTCGACACGCCGCACACCCCGAAGGTGAGGGGGCGGGCGGGGGGGGGCGCCGCCCCTCGTGTCCGGCGGTTGGAATGCGGGGCCGCGCGCGGCCGTGACGGTTATGTAAGGCGCGGGGGGCGCTCCGCCCGGCCCGGGGCGGCTCGCGTTCTCCGGGCACGGCGCCGCGTGCCGCCGCCGCGCGGAGCGTTGCGGACCCGTGAGGCGGGGGCAGAACCGCGCCGCCGTCGCCGTGCTCGTAGGGAAGGCGAAAGGAACGAGGAATAACGTTCCACGCCGATCGTGTGGCAGCGTTCTGTCGGCCTTTGTGCTTTCGCAGTCGGGTTTTCGTTTTTCTCCCCGACTTTCACCGTAAATGAGGTTTTCCCGGCGACGTGGTGCCCTGTTTAGATAAGGCAAAGAGAGAGATGGGCTTACGCCAAGTAGGAACGAACCTTTTAGAGATGCACGCGTCTTTAGTGTGGCACTTAAACCAAACGGCTTAACGCTGAGTTCGGGCGGAGGTCTGAGATGAGCTGCCCGGATTCCCTGCCGGTTATCTCGGGGAGGTTACCTTCGGAATTTGGGAAAATCGGTGACGTTATTCAGTAGGAACGCAGAACCGTGCTGGGACTCCATAGAACCTCGAGCGTCTCCATCTAGTTCGGTTTTGGAGAGCACGGCTGGGACGCTCTGCGTGCAAACCTTCCCGCGGGTCCTTCGGGCTCGGTCGGAGGTTGCTTGGCTGAGGCGGTGCTCCTGCCGGCCATGCAGTGGGACAGCGCTCGGCGTCCCCCTGAGGCTGTGGGAGGCTCGGCTGCGGGCTTCTGTGCTCTGCATGATGAAGAAACCTTTGATTTGGTGATGTTCTATTTCTGCTTTAAGCTTGCTGTCGAAATTCGTGGCCCGGTGTTTAGTCTAACCTCCCTGTCATTCAGATGAAAATCCTGGCGTGACTTTTTGTGTCTAAAGCAACACGAAGTCCACGAATGTCTTTCCTGTTTTTTAAATACAGAGTTTGCTTTCCAAAGCCCAAGGACTGGGCTCCAGCTCAGTCAAACTTCGAGGAGGCTCTCTATTTATGAACGTCGGGAGGTCAGAGAAGCAAGACTCGGATATTAGGCAGACACCTCATGTGAATATTAATCCCTTCACTCCCGATTCCATGTTCCTTCACAACTCTGAAAGGCAGTGTCGGAGGAGGAAGAGAACACACTGGAATGAGTGAGTAACGCGTTTCTTTCTTTGTGAAGTTTGTTTCAAACTGTTTCTGTGAGAACAGTTTTCTTTGCAGATGTGTTAGTGATGCAAGGCAGAGCTCTTGAGCTCATGCATCTTTGAGATGCATCCTAGTGTGGAAGAGCCATTTAATACTGGAGAAGGATCAGACTGTGTCCTACAGTCAGAACTGCACACACGGCTGTTTCTTAAGGAGGGGTAAACAAATGAAATACTGGTGTGAAGCACGAGGGAAGAAATAACAACGGTGCTTGAGCTTTCTACGATTTTGTTTTGGCTTTCTGCTTATAAACACCCCATGTTCAGTTAGACTAAACCCAAGGGGAATGGGAGGGCTGGGTCTCAAAGCAATCAGTAGGTGCTAGACTTGAGTTGTAAATTAAGCCATTTTAACTCTGCTAAACTAACAAGTGTGAATTCCAGCTCTTGTGGAGAGGACATGGAAGCAAGTGATGGAGAGCCCGAAGATGAAACTATCAGACCTGCTAAGGTAATGAACATTTAGAGCTTGATGTGAATTTTGGCACGTTGTGTGTCTGCACATCTTAGTGTTTTCCTTTCTAATCTACAGAGGATCACAATAACAGAAAGTAATATGAAGTCACGGTATGCAACCGAATTTCATGAGCTGGAGAAGATTGGATCTGGTGAATTTGGTTCTGTGTTTAAATGCGTGAAGAGGCTCGATGGCTGTATTTATGCTATAAAAAGATCCAAGAAGCCGTTAGCTGGCTCAGTGGATGAGTGAGTATTTTCTACTCTTACAAGCCACCTTTTGGTGCTTTTCTGTGTGTGTGTGGTTATTTTGTTTATTGGTTTTCTTCTAAATGCTGTACAAACTTAAGAAACTNACCTTTTGGTGCTTTTCTGTGTGTGTGTGGTTATTTTGTTTATTGGTTTTCTTCTAAATGCTGTACAAACTTAAGAAACTGGGGAAGAGAGCTTACTTGGCCACAACAGATTTATCCCAGTATTGTAAATGGAAACAGATTGCTCTTGTCTGGAAATAAAATACAATGCTCGCTTGCATTGGAGGCAGGAGGTACTGTATGGATAAACTGTGCTGCGCTGATGTTTGAATTAGGAAAGGAAAGCAATGTTCCCACAANGGGGAAGAGAGCTTACTTGGCCACAACAGATTTATCCCAGTATTGTAAATGGAAACAGATTGCTCTTGTCTGGAAATAAAATACAATGCTCACTTGCATTGGAGGCAGGAGGTACTGTATGGATAAACTGTGCTGCGCTGATGTTTGAATTAGGAAAGGAAAGCAATGTTCCCACAACTCGGTGCTCATCTGCGTTGGGTCTGAGTGACACATAGGTTGTCAGGTGCTTTCTGGATGAGCCTGATGTTCCTGTCTTTTTTTTCCCCACTGTTAAATAGCCATATTAGTGCGTGCAGCCCAAAATTGCATACCAGGCCTACACAAGAGAAGTTAAGCTTGTTCAGTCGTGCTCATGGCCCAAGAACTTACTGATAATCCTGGCCTGTGCTTCTGAAAACTTGCTGCTGTGTGGCTGGAAAGCAAGTAATGCAAGTGGCAGCTCACTCAAGAATTATCTGCAACAAAGCCTGATCTTTAACATTCACATTCAGTATATTTAGTCTTTTAATGCAAAATAAATGGCTTTAGCTGGTTGGACATAAAGACAAGCTCAATGTAAGGTGCCACAGCGATGAACGTTGAGATGTTTATTTAAAGACCTGAGCTGGTAGAGGGGCATGATGTTATACTGAGTTTCTGTATCAAGCTGAAATTGAACTAATTTCACCTCATAACATTCCTATGTGCTGTTTTTTTTGACTGTAACAGGCAAAATGCTTTAAGAGAGGTTTATGCACATGCAGTTCTGGGGCAACATTCTCACGTAGTAAGATACTACTCTGCGTGGGCAGAAGATGATCATATGCTTATACAGAATGAATACTGCAATGGTAAGTGCTGTTCATCAATTGACCTGAACTTGCTTAATAACCTGATTTTTGAAGATAGGCGGGTATCTCCGAATTGCTAGCATTAAGCAAGAATTGATTGCCCTCCATAGCACATAGCTAGTGCTGTTATTGTCTCAAACGTGTTTTATATGTTCCTTTCTGTTGCAAAAGGGTTTACAGTTACATGAAGCAATAATCACAAAGTTGCAGATAGTGTTGAGCATTCAGGAATATTGGAACTACACAAAGTGTTTGTGAGCAGCAAAGCTGGGCATTCTTTTGTATAATATCTCCAGCTGGAATAGTGAGCAAAGGTTTTCCCCTGAAGATTGGAGGAATTGCTATGGTTGATACCCTGCCAGAGATTTCGAAGATGGAGAGGGATCTTTGTGTTCTGTTGTGCTGCTTTGCATGGTGACTGTGGCAGGCTATGCAGGAGGGAAAAATATAAAAATACGTTACATGACTATAAAAGAAAGAGATGATGCATTTGATGTTACATTTCCTGTGCATCATCAACAAATTCTTGACAATGGATTTGCTACTAATTCTGTTAGTCAGTTGTACTTATTTTGGAAGCCAGTTGTCATTACTTTCTCAATTGTCTGATGTAAAGAATGTTTGTTTTGTTCCATGTCTCTTGTAGGCGGCAGTTTAGCCGATGCCATAAGTGAGAATTACAGGAACATGCGTTATTTTACTGAGCCAGAGCTGAAGGACCTACTGCTTCAGGTGGCTCGAGGCCTAAAGTACATACATTCAATGTCACTGGTACACATGGATATCAAACCTAGTAAGTGTAAACTGCTTTAATCTACTGACAACTACCTCAGTTCACTTAATCTGCTGGAGACAAATGAGCAGTTAGCCACACGTTATTAACTGTAAATTGCTCGTTGAAGTTCTGAGTAGCGGTATGGAGATGTCAGTTAAGAAGTTGGCTAGCGAACTTGAACTGTTAATGAGTTTATCTTGGATCTTTTTTGTGTAATTGACTCTTTCTTACATAATGTTTGGCTATTCTCCCAGCAGAGAGGCACAGAGTGAGAGCGTGCGTTTGTGTGCTGTAATTTCTTGCTTGAGGAGTTGGGTATGCAGCTGCAACTTATGTATGGCTAAGATAAGTGGGTGAAGCCACATAAAGCGAAAATTGGACATAGACGTTTTTTAACAGTTATACTGGTTTTTTTTAACAATTATACTGTTTTTCAGGTAACATTTTCATATCCAGGACATCGGTGCCAAATACAACTTCAGAAGAAGGTGATGATGATGAGTGGTCATCTGATAGAGTCATATTTAAGATAGGTAAGAAGCGGCTAATTTGTGCTTAAGAGCTGCATCACGTGCATTTCTGAGAACTAACTCCATGTTCTTGCAGGTGACCTTGGTCATGTAACTCGGGTATCAAGTCCACAAGTGGAAGAAGGTGACAGCCGTTTCCTTGCAAACGAAGTCCTGCAGGAGGTAGCTATCCTTGTGGAAGATACTTGTGTTACATCTGTGTGCTGTTTGCATTCATGATTTGCTGTCTGCCGCCTCCTTGCTGAGGGAGAAACTTGTAAACAATTTCTCCCTGAAGACTGGTGGAAATGTGATGGTGTGGATGTGTTCAGTGCCGATTAGTCTGTCTGTCAGCTTTCTTTTTATTACTGGGCAGTGTCTATAATAAATGTATTCTTTATTTTTTCAAGAACTACACTCATTTGCCAAAAGCAGATATTTTTGCTCTTGCTCTGACCGTTGTCTGTGCTGCTGGGGCTGAACCTCTTCCAACTAATGGCGACCAATGGCATGAAATTCGACAAGGAAAACTACCAAGAATACCACAAGTGCTTTCTCAAGAACTGCTGGATTTACTCAAAGTAAGCCCTCTTGTTCCGGCCACTCACTGATTTGTGTAGCTTACTGTATTTCCGGCCTTAACTAGAAGGACTTATTGTCTTTTATCCAAGGTTATGATCAGTCCTGATGCAGAGAAAAGACCTTCAGCTGTGGCGCTTGTCAAGCATTCGGTGCTGCTGTCTGCCGCAAAGAAGAGCGCAGAGCAGCTGCGGATAGAACTGAATGCTGAAAAATTCAAGAATTCACTCTTGCAGAAGTAAGTGATTCCTTGGGGTCCTCAAATAGAACTTAGCTTCTTAGTGTCTTTCATGAGATCATTGTGATCGACTGCAGGAGGAATAGTTGGACAGGTTGTGCAGGTTTGTAAGGACAGGTTTGCTGGGGCAACTCGCTTGCTAATATAAAAACTAAACTATTCATTTAGTGATGATTTCTGGCCTTGCAACAAACAAAATAACTGTAAAGGTAAGAATGACTTCAAAGGTGTACCTCTGCACGGGAGTTTTCACTTGTATGGTGTCCTGTGTAGGTTTTTTTTTGTTGTTGTTGCTTTCTCATCGTCCTTGCCTTTGGCCCATTTAAGATGCTACTTGTTTATGTGAGTTCTCAGTGGAAAGAATCACTGTAAGAAAACTCAACTCTTGTACTGTGTCCTTCAGTGGAAGGAAGAGTAGATATGTTGTAAATCTTAATTTCCTAGTATTGGTGTGATGGATGGGTAGACACGTGCGTGTATGACTGAGCTCCAGTCTTTTAAGGAAAGAGACTTTAAAAATGGATTGTATTTCAGTGAACTGGCACAGTACTAATGTGGGAGAGGATGAGATGGGATACTGGTGTTAGTAACACTCTGGCTTACAGGAATAGAACTGGCCAACTGAACAAAAACATGCAACTTCATCATTTTTCTCTATTCAGTTATTACTGATGACAAACTGAGTTGAAACGAGTGTTACATAAGGTTAGAAAAACTAGTGAGCTATTGTACCATTAACAAATGTACAGTTAGCAGAGTGGTGTGGTTAGAATGGTATTTTACAGGCTTTATAGTTAGAAAGATTATCATGGTGGAAAGAGACCATCACAAATAAATGAAATGCTCACCCGTGTCCTAGGCTTTACAGTAGAAAGCTCCAAAGGGAGGGATCTCCAGAAAGAGATCCTTCCCCGGTGGCAGTCTGCCCTTAAATGGAGTGTAGGAGAGGTGCAGCCATGCTCCACCCCTTCTGGTCACGCAGCTGAATTGCCTTCACCTGCGCTCGCAGGGCTGACTCAGTCCTTGCCTCAGGTGCTCAGTCAGTGGTTCAGGCTGTGACTCAACAGTTCCCATGCAGCTGTGTTGTGTATACACACTTCCATTAACAGCAGATACTTTGGCTTTTATGAATACAAGCAAAAGTCAGTGAGGAGCTGTTAAAGGTTTTTATCTCAAACTGATGGCGAGTCTTTAGTTCTGAACTGCTGTAATTAACCTGAAGTGCTTACTGTGACATGCATGTAGGCTCCCACTGGTGCTGTGCTAAAGTGTGGCTTCCAATGTCTTGCAGAGAGCTGAAGAAGGCACAGATGGCGAAGGCTGCAGCTGAGGAGAGAGCTCTGTTCACTGACAGAATGACGACTAGATCTACGACACAAAGTAGACCATCTCGACTCATTGGCAAGAAAATGAACCGCTCAGTTAGTCTTACTATATACTGAACTCTGAGGTCCAAAAGAACTACTGAGAATGGCTATAGCATCTCTGCTGGGCTGAAGCCTGAGGATTTGAAGGGAACATTCAATTCCTGGTTTCTTGTCCTGTCTGAACAGTGTCACTAGTTTTACAGGAATTGCTTCTGGGTTTTTAATTTGTACAGTCTGACTGATGAGCTGTATTGGCCTTTTGAGAGAAAGGACTCAGTTACTATCTGTAGAGGATCCTCGGCGTTAATCCATAAACGTTTCAGCTACACTGTTAGATGTTACATCGTCCCAGGGTTGACCACTATAGTGGTGTGCTGCTTTTTAATGTTACAGCATTGTAATAGAAGTACTATCCTTAATGATCTTTAAGAAGGAGGGAAGGGGACTTGCTGTGTTACTGGTTTTGGAGCAGAGGGGAGTACATTTTGACAGACGGGCTTCAAGGCCACCTATGCTCGGTGTACCTGATGTCAGGTAGACTTCTATTGTGAATTTTATTTGTATATTCAACTGGGAGCACTTTGTAGGCATTGCATAAACCACAGCTTAGAAACCTGTGGAGTTAAGTGCCATGTGGAACTGCTGCTATTTTAGTGTTTTGTCCTCGCTGTAAACTGTAGCATTAAAACAATCATTCTTGTGTTAATGGACTTCTTGTTAAAACAATTACATGAATAAAATCTAAGCTGCGTTTTAGTGAAGGCAGCATTTTTCTCTTGAAGCTAGTGCATTGGGACATAATGCACCGATTGAATACTTGGACTCTGTATTAGTGTAGTGCAATTGTTCATGTCTTGGCTATTGATGTTCTGTAATCCTTTCTAATAAGTTTCTCTAAACGTTGGTATTCTCTTTTCAGTTTTTCATTCTTGAGGCTCTTGTATATTTTTTTTAATGTTGAAATACCTGTAAATAATTGTTTAGCCCAAGTGTTCAGGTTGTTCTTCATTGTTCATGTACATAAGTTTAACTGTGCATATAGTATACCGTACAAAAAACGCAGTCTGGGATGCCAACAGAAAAGTTTTCGCTATTCAGTTTGAAATTCCCAAACAAACAGAATGTGGCCATTGAAACTTGTACTGATGTTGGCTTTAGGTTAACAGATGTTACTAAAAAATAGAACTGTTCTGATAACTGGTTTGTCTCTTCATTAATTTTAGTATAAACAGTGTTTCTCCCATTTGTGCTCTGTTTTTACTAGTGTTGAATTTGAATATTAAAGTTAAAAGTTGTGTTTAGTAGTGTCTTATGCTTATTTAAACTTTATAGTTGTGGAAACATTGAGTCAGGAACATGGCGAGTCTGGATTAGATTTGCTTCCTATTCCTATCTAGTGCTTTGTGATTCCCTCGCAGGAGAGTGGGAGTCACTGATAGTTATGCTGGGGCAAAAGCAATGCAGTCTGCCTGTGCTAGTGTATATCAACAGTGCTCTCTCTACTGCTTCAGGAAGGTACTGCGAGGTGGGAAAGCTGGAGCCACTGGAGCTGGAACTCAGTGAACTGGACTTGACTTCGGCAGACTGAAGGAAGACCAAGACCTGCTGCTTCTGAGGTAAGGAGGGAAACCCATACATTGCTGAGAATGGGAAGAGAACTGTTAATGCGGAAGCTTGAAAAGAAATTGGCAGGAACTGGATGGAATGTGATAACAGCAAATTTTCTGTAGCATTGATGTAAAATGTTCACATGTATGTAGTATATGTAAAGAGGAGAGCTACATTAAAAGTAATACAGGCTTGATCAACTAGCCTATTTAGCAAGTCTTTAGGCTGCTGTATTAAAAAAATTAAAGGGTGGCTTTGCAGAGATGTTGTATGTGAGTTGAGTGGACCAGCAGAATTTTAACTTTACAATCTTATTAACTGCGAAGTACTCTTTGTAAGAGGTATTTTGGCATTCTGTATATGACAATGAAATTCAGAAGCTTGTTTTAGGTAACAGGAATAAGCAGTTATCATCAGTAAAAACTGATAGACAGGAGTTCCTTTAAGATTTGACTTGGTGTATATGATACAGTCGTCATCTATGCCGAGACTTCTCTTAAAGCATGCTCTAAGCAGTGATGAAAATTTAATTAGTAGGAAATAAACTTCAATGTTTTTGCTCGTGTAATGTAAGTTAAATCTACCTATGATAATTACCTGCTGTTACTTCAGATTGTTGCTTTAAGCTCATAACATCGATACAGATTAGCTGTACAAACAAGCTTTATGCTGCGCCTGTATAGATGTGCTGGTGGCAGGTTTTGTATCTGCAATGTAAGTGATGCCCAGCCTAAAACACACAACTGAAGTGGCTTTAGGGGGTTTTAACTTTCCCCCGTGTGTGAAGGAGAACGTTTTAAAAGGAGCTTCTGAGTTTTTTCAGTAGTTTGCAGGAGCAGTAAGATTGGTGAAGTTTTATCTCAAATTTTAATGGGAACAGCTTTTCCTGAGTCAGGCCAATGGTAAGGCTGAGGATCCTGACTGCTGTGGGAAGAGCCAGAGAGCTCATAAGATGTGTCAGTGCTTTCTTTGCTCGAATGCTCCTAGCATCCAGTGATTTGTATTAGATGCTTGCTGAGTGGGAAGTGGTATCTCTGCCCTTTTACTGCCCTTGAAGGATTTCTGTAATAGAAACTTAAGATAATTATGATAGCTTATGAATTTAATGCAGGAATGTTTAGGCAAAGATAGTACAGAGGTACACAAGCTGCCTTTTCAGGTGGAAAAAGAAACTACTGGCCTCTTGTTTGACTTCCTGCACCTCTCATCACTTGGAAAAACTCTAAGTGTGGTGTAACAAGGTGAACCTCAGCACTTCAAGAAGAAAGTTTTATCTCAGTTAAAGCAGCAAGTGTCAGAACTGGGAGGCAAATGTTATTCAAAATACCTGTATTTTAACTTCTGTTTTTCTTGTGATCTTTTTTAATAGGTTGATTTTGCGAAGCCGGGGTATTGTAGTACTTTGACTACTTAGATCAGAGTACCTGACTTTTTGAAGAGCTACATATAAAGAGAACCTTAAAATAACTGTAAAGCTGGTATTTTATATTCCTGCCTCCTCTAGAAGTGTGCTCATCTCCTGCCTGAATCTGAATCCAGTGTCTGCAATCTGTCAGAGTGGTGGCATGGTTGAACTGAGTTTAAAACAAAACAAAATAAACCTATGTGCACCCTACCAAAAGCTGATTTTTGTGGCCTTGTCTTTCATGTGTTCAGTAGTCTTCAGCAACACCTGCTAGACAAAATAGGGAATGTTTTGTCTAGAAGGTGTTTGTGTGCTAGTATGGCATTTCCCTCACTATTAGAAATGATCCTTTTGTTTGGCAGTAGTGTGATTAGGCGTTCTTATCAACAGTAGTTTAGGTAAGTGGTAACTTTTTCATCCTCACCCTCTGCATTTCTGTAGACTTAGAAAACATACCATGATTTCACCGTACATGTAATTTTGATATATATCAGTTTAATAATTCTCAGCATTTGTGCTGCTTTCCAACTGCCTTACTGTTTTTAAGGGCTTGTTCTAAAGCAATGACCAAAACAGTCAAACGTGTAGCTCTTCTCTGCATGAACCTTCCCTTTTTTCAGTAACTAGGAACCATCTGAGAGCTTCTAGCTCCCCCAGTTGGAGGCTGCTGAGCTGACACAGGTTATTGTCTGAAGAGGCTGCAGGGAGACAGCGGGAAGAAGCAGTGAGTAGGCAGGACAGCATGTAGGAAATTAAAGTTTCGCTTCTGTTTAAACAGTTGGAATGAACAGGTGGAGATGCTATCACCTTCAACATACAGGACTGGGGAAAGGGAAAGGGAGGGGCCTCGAGGACAGAATATTACTGTGCCTAATTAAACAGGAAGCAGTTTATTATTATATAACATGTTCGAAGACCTAACTTGTACAAGCTCAGAAATTACTTGAGATTCTGAGTTTTCCATTACATTCTTCTCTTATCAACTACAAATGTAGACTAAGATGCTTGTCACCAGGAACAAACCAAAAAGATAACTTATTTTACCTCTTTATGAAGTGTGAGTGGAAACGCATGTGTATAAATAGCTGAAAACTGTATCAAAGTAAGTGTGTTTTGCTGGAATATCTCTAAAGATTGTTCTAGGAATCTTAGAAGCAAACATCAGATTAACTTTTTTTTTTTTGTAGGTGAGACTGAGCTAACATTGCAGTTGGTATCCATTGCTGCTGCCTACTTCACCTAAAATAATTCTCATACTTAATTTCTACATAGTTTCAGTGGGAACGTTTGGGGCACGTGTTGTAAGGCCAGAGATGAAATGGATTTTAAAATAACTGAAGAAATAAATTCACCAAGAGATTTGAGGACCGATGACAGTATCATGCCAAATATGCTTCCTGCTTCTTCTCACCCTGCCTTCAGTGTTTGAGACCTTTTAGAGTAGGGCTATTCCATTCAGAAACTGCAACATGTTGATGATTTGACTGGCATTTGCTTTAGATTTTATTTTCTCTTGGAGTTTTGCTGTGAAATGACAAGTGCTAGAAATAG
>PPHD01003840.1:17284-30262 GCA_002909625.1 Bambusicola thoracicus | reverse complement strand
TTTTTTTTTTTTTGTATGTTTGGGGTTTTTTTTCCTTTTTAACTGTATTAATAGAATCTCTTTCCCTTCTCCACTGGACTAAGGAGGAATTTGGGTCTGTGGGTACATGCACAGGGACGGAGAAGCCAGGCAGTGCCGCAGGGCAGGGAACAGCTGCTAGAGCCCATGTTGGCTCCCCAACTTCAGATTTTCTCCCAGCCCGGTGGTTTTTGAGGACTGTCCTCCATTTCTCTCTCCTGTTTATATGCCCCCTCCCTGCTGCCCCATGGGAAAGCTCTTGTCCACCCTGTGCCAGATTCCCCATCACCTGTGGGCTGGGATGCCACACAGGCTCCCAGCAGGCCATGGGGATGGTGACCTAAAAGCCAAAATGGGGATTCCAGGGCATGAAGTGAGAGCTGACAGCAGCCAGGGAGGGTGCTGAGAGACTGAGCATTGTCCTGAGCCCTCACTCGTCCCCAGGCTGGGACCTGCTGGTACAAGGGACCTGGTGCCAAGGTGGACCCAGCTCATGGCCAAGGAGGGCAACTGCTCCATCTCTCTCCTCCCTTCCTGGCTTTCCCCAGATGTGGGCTCATGATGGCTGAGGGATGCTCTGCATCCCTTCTTCTGATCCCTCTGCATCAACACTCCGCTCCACAGCCTGGAGCTGGCTGGAGCCTTCCAGTGAGGGGGTCTTACCGTGCTGGTGTCTCAGGACATGCACGGTTTCTGATGTTCTTTACTAGAATATAGGTTTAGATGCGGAGCAGGGCTGGACCAGATGGAAAGCATCTACTCCAACTTCACTGGCAGCAATCACTGCACCCGGTGACCCTTCTGGGGTTTGGTTCTGCCCCAAATCTACCTCTGCCCCAAGGCTTGTGGGGTTGGAGAGTAGCTCCCAGCTGAACCTGCCCAGCTCCAGTAGTTCCTATGGTGAGGTGGTGGTCTCTTCTTGGGAGGGTGGGGGAAGGACCTCAAGTTCTCGACTAGCGATGAGATTTAGACTAACCCACTTCAGGAAAACTGCTTTTATCTGAACGGGGTAAATGCAATAGAACACACCAGGCTGCGTGTCTAACCCTGGGCTTTGGTCCCAATGTGGGGACTGCTGGCCCACCTTGGTTGCCAGTCCCTGGTTCTTGTATCTGTCTGAAGAGTCGTGTAGGACCTTTCCCCCCCACCCCATTTAATAGTTTGGTGATTTTCTGCTAGCTGCCTAGTATCTGTAAATACCTCTGTAAATCTTTCCGCTTTCTCTCAGTATTCTCTTTGATTATTGTTTACAAAAGTAAGAGGGAAAAAAAAGAAAAAAGAAAAAAGAAAAAGCATCTAATAGGTTTTGGACCAGGGAGACAGGATCTTCTCTGTGTACTCTGCCTTGCAACTCTGTGTGGGGATATGAGTTCTGTAGCCATCCCTGTCCCTAAAGCAAAGAGCCAACGGCTTAGAGAATCACTCAGGTTTTCCCCAAGGCCAGTACGGCACCGGGATCCAAGAAAACAGGGATTTTATCCGCAGAGGGAAGCCACGCTGGAGAAGATGGGATTGATTTGAATCTTCTCGTGTTTGCTGTCGTGGTTCTTCCTGTGTCTTGACAATAATTAACTTGCTGCATCATGGCCCACCTGCCCACGCTCGGCTCACGCTGGGCACTATGCATTGCGGGACAGCAAACAGCAGGTGGACAAGGCTGCACTCAGGGTCCCGCTGTAACCGGGCATTTGAATGTAGGGCGGGAAACGTCCCTCTGGAGATGGTGTCTCCACTGGTGTGAATGCCTCAAGTCACACGATTGTCTGTGAGGGGACAGAAGAATGTAACTCCATGTTTACTGCTAGCAACCAAAGCTTGTTTGTGACAAACTCTTGAATTGTATGAAGTGCGGGGGTGGGGGGTGGGGTGCGTGGCTCTGCTCGGCCATGCCTCCCAGTGAGGTTTCCTGCTGGAATCCCGCAGCCAGGCCTGCCGTTCCTGTTGCTGCAGATTTACCCCTCCTTTCCTCGTTTGTGATTTTTTTTTTTTATTTGTACCAACTATGTACAATGTGGGGTTGTTTTTATTTTCTTTTCTGGAAAAAAATAAATAAATAAACAAAAACCATGGGCGATGGCTGCCGGTGACGTTCTGTGTGCTGGGTGGTTCTTTTTACCCCGCGGGCTGCGGGTTGAGCAGCTCACCCTCACAGCAGGGCTAAGAGCAGACATAATGGTGGTCCGTGGAGCAGGCCCAAGCCCCACCACCGGCCTAAAACACCGCTTCTTCCACCTGCTGCAGGCCTGCAGCCCCCATAACCAGCCGCCCCTCTCCAGAGCCTCAGCGCTACGCCCCCGACCTCCGCGGGCAGCCCCAGCGCCATCAGCCGCTCGCGCCCACACCCCCTCATGATCGCTATGCTCCCCACGCGCACGCGCGCCACGCTCCCCGCCGTATCTGCGCATGCGCGGGAGGGTGACGTAAGCGGAAGGGTGCGTCAGTGTCCTGAGGGGCTGAAGCGGCGCCGCCGGGGTAGGTAGCCGGCAGCGGCCGGGCGGGCGGCCGGGCGGGGAGGAGTTCGGGCAGCGGTGCTCCGTGGGCTGGGGGAAGGCTGCTCGCTGCAGTAGGCTGGGGTTCTGCCGCCTGCTTCCTTTTCTTTTCCCTCAGGAAGCCGGGGGGAGGTTGAGGAACGCCGTCCCATCAGGGAGCGGGAGCTGTTCCCGCCGGCACGGCCTGTGGAGCCCGGGAGCCGCGCGGGTGTCCTTCGCCGGGGGGAGCCGTGTGGCTGCGGCCGGGCTCGGCCTCGCTGGGGCGCTTTCCTTGGCTTCTAGGGCAGCGGCTGCTTTGTGGGGGGCGTTTTTAAAGGTGACTGTGCGAAATCTCGGGTAAAAGATGGATTGCTGTTAACGGTGCTGGGAGAAGAGGTGCTTTTAGGAGGAGTCGTTCAAGAACGTTATGAATGCAGCTCATTTTCCAACGATTCCTTGATACTTTGCGGTGGTATCTGTGGCCGGACGTCCCTTTCTGAGGGCACCACAGAGAATGCACATGCAGAAAATGCGCACTGACGTTGCAGTTTGGCTCTGATTTCCTCCCGAGCCGCATACAGGGCGGTTGGATCAGTCCTGCTTTCCCCGCGGCACTGCTTTGCACCCATCTCACAGGGCTTCAGGCTGAGTGCAATGGAGGTGAATGTGGAATGTCAGGAAACTCTTATATCCTGTTAGCGTAAACCAGGTATTCATGTTTGATGCGGTGAAAAGTGATGTTTTAAAACTATAAAGGCTGATTTTGTTCTACCTGTGTAAGAGAAGAAATCACAGTGATGTCTGTAAAGCAGAATGGTTGGTGACATAGATGGTTGCTTTGCAGGGTTTCCAACAACTTCAGCACAAAAGCACTGAAGGTCATTTCACAGTCGTTGCTCCATGACCAGCTCAGTGGTGGTCCAGCACAATGTGAGAGTTTGCTGTGTACCTGTACGAGCTCAGCAGCTGTTTCTGCAGGTGGAAGCCGGAAGGATTTTTGTTTTATATCAGTTAGCAGAGCACCAAATCTTGACATACAGCTAGAAAATTCCAGAGCTGATTTCCGATCTGTTCACCTTCCCTATTGTCTGCTGATCCGCGTGATAAAAAGGGCTCCGAGATAGCCAGTGAAAAGCTTATTTTCCCAAGGTGATCCCATATCGTGTTGCTTTGGACTCAGAGTCTTCTGTCTTCTAACCCTTTATTTTCATCTTCCTGCTGAAAAAGAGTTCTTGGTAAGACATGTCGTGGATCAGAGAAGGCGAGCTGACCATCATTGAGAGGTTTTGTGCCAACATAATTAAGGTAAGGAGTGAACTTTGGTCGCCTGTGGTAAATAGTAGTTAACAGATTTGCCAGGGTTCAAAGTGGCACTATTTCTGACTGATCTGCTCTAGTGTTGCTAGCAAGGGTAGGTTTTAATGCTGGCACTGCATTTACATCCCTAAGTAGTATTCGGGGATGGAAAATTACTTAAGCTTTGTCTTGCAAATGAGCAAGGCTGTAGGCAGCGCTTGCCAATAATGAGCTTATGCATCCAGGCTTCCAGGTTCTGAGCCTTTGCTCAAGAAGGCAGGACGTGGGAGGAAGGAGAGTGTGAGCTGGTTGGATTATGGATCTAAAAAATGAAACTGACTTTCTGCTGACTGGAATAAAAACCCACTAATTCCAGGGAAATTTTGTCCTGGCTCAGCAGAGTCTTGAAAGTGGCACTGCTGTCCTTTTCTCAGAAGGGTCTGTGCAGCCCTAATGAGGTCAGTGGAAAAGAGTTGCTCACCTTAAAGGACTGAAGGTCTCATGACTTCACTTTTCTTAACTGACATGAATTGTCTTTGAAAATGTCCCTGAACTCAGAAATAAAAATACTTGCTACACACAACTCTGTGCACCTCCCCTATAGCTGCAGAAGGAAGGTGTGTAATGACAGTGCTGTTCTCCCTCGTAAGTACTGCAGTTCTCTGTCATGAAACAGAAACGAGGAGGGTGAAGTTGCTTTTCCAGTGTGGGCCACTGTCAGTACTGACATGCTTTAGTGGGAGCCTAAGCTGGAGTTACTAGATAGGTGATCAGCATCTTAATCTTTTCAGCTCCAGGCTGCACTCTTACAAGTACAGGGTGCTTCCAGGGTGATGGGAGTATGCTCTGTGATGCAAGATGCCAGCTTGCCTGTCGGCTCTCCTTTTGTATCTCCTTATGTTCTAGGCAGGTCCGATGCCCAAGCATGTTGCCTTCATCATGGATGGCAATCGCCGTTATGCCCAGAAGTGTCATGTGGAGAGGCAGCAAGGACATTCACAGGGCTTTGATAAGCTGGCACAGGTGGGAAGAATTTTTGTTGCCTCTGAGTTGTGTATTAAAAGTTGGTGATGTGTTTGCCAACTGTCTTTGTTTACTGCTTTACTGATGCATTATGTTCCTTCTCTTCTCTGACTGGAGTCAGGTCTTGTGCTTGCAGCTGATACTAGTCATCAAGGGCCTGACTTCAGCTCTCTCTCATTCTGTTACCTTGCAGAGTTGTCTTGATTGCTTGGTTTTTCCTCTGCTTTACACTTGATTAGAATGTCTGCCTCGCAGATCTTGAAGCTTAATTCTGTCAAGCAGGTTGAATTGCTTTGAAAAGGCTTTGAAAAACACAGTGTTACATAATCTATCACGCTGTCTAGAGGAATTGCTTCTGCTGGCTGGATTAGTCACATCTCTGTTATGGAGCCACATCCTAGGTGGTGACATTTTCCATCTGTTCTTTAAGATGAATCTGAAATTCTCAAGTGGGTCAGCTCTTGATGGTTGTGTTTGTTTTTTTATTTTTTATTTTTATTTTTTTTTAACTGAGCATAGTGGGAAATGACAGTTCTAGCAGATATGGGTCTTCTGGACCTGTCTGACTGCAAGTCTGCTTATCTGACTTGTTTTTCTTTTCTTGCAGACACTGCGGTGGTGTTTAAATCTGGGTATTCGGGAGGTCACTGTTTATGCATTTAGTATTGAGAACTTTAAACGATCCAAGGAGGAGGTGGATGGACTAATGGATCTGGCAAGGCAGAAATTTAGCCGCCTACTGGAAGAACAGTAAGAATCCTCTGATGGCTGTTTCCTACAGGGTGGAACAAAAGCAGAATGTCATGTTTCTAGAGAGATCTCTCAACTCCAGACTTCCACATATGGGTGCATCATGTATTAACTCACTTTAGAGCTGGAGAACTAGTTCATGTAGTGCATGTGGATGGAACTAGTACAGATCTGGGTGAGCAGGGAGGGATGTTACAGTGCAGTGTTGCACAGTACCTTGGTTGTAATTGTTTCCCCATGCCTGACAGATAAGTGCTGTGTGAAATAGTTGTTTATGTGGTTGAAGTAAATTGTGAGGGGATGCAGCTGGGAGCCTGAGAGGGAGAGGACAGCACGTATGTGCTGCTCTCGGTCTTCTCAAGTTCTGTCTGAGCACTGCAGTGCCCCATTATTCAAAGAGGCCAGTTGCCCATTTTCTACCCAATGAAGCTTTTTGTGAGCAATAGACCAGAAAGTATTTGTGCTGTTCTGTGTTCCAATAATCAGTAATTCTGCTATTTTCCTGTTTTTTTGATTCGTTGCCTAGAGTCTATGGTTTTATTTTAAGTTTTCTGTATGTGGATTTTCATAACTTCAGGTAGGCATATCTAATTTGTGATCATTATCTAGTCCTTTGGTTACGTCTGTACTTGAGAAACCTGTATGGGGAATGATCATCTTTCCTTTAGGGAAGGGTTTAGGATAATCAAACCTTTAGCAAATTCTTAACGCTCAAAAAATATCTAGTCCTTTGTCTGATTCTTAGTTTTGCTAAAGTTATGCTGCTATATGCCTGCTTTTTTCATTTGGTGGATGTTATGCAAAGAAAATGTGGCAGTCGTGCAATAAGGGCTGATCTGTTTTCTGCAGTCCTCACTCTTCTTGTTGGGTGTAGGGAGAACCTGAAGAAGCATGGTGTGTGTATCCGTGTCCTTGGGGACTTGCCACTTCTACCCTTGGATGTTCAGGAACTGATTGCCCAAGCTGTGATGGCAACCAGGAACTACAACAAGTAAGTAACATAGAGTTCAAGGTAGCTGATACCTCATGCTCCCTTCTGCTTGTCAGGTACGCTTGTCAGACATGATGTAGCTTTTCTTTGTCGTAGAATCACACAGGACAGTTTAGATAGACTCCTTGTTACCTGCTGGACCTCTTTACTTCCAGGTTTTCCACGTTTTATTCCTCCTTTCAGGTGCTTTCTAAATGTCTGCTTTGCATACACATCAAGACATGAAATCAGCAACGCTGTCAGAGAGATGGCCTGGGGGGTGGAGCAAGGACTCCTTGAACCCAGGTAACTTGTTTTTCTGTGTGAGGCTTCGTAGATAAAGGCTGCCTGTCTTAACTCCTACGCTTTAATACTAACCTCTCAGAAACCAAGTGGCTTTTAAATAGATCCAATTGAACCAGTCCAACTGGAACAAATGACTTCAAGTTACTATGCAATGTTTGGTTTTTTATTACTGTGGTTACCATGGTGATAGGTACACAACTAAGACAGAAGAGAAGTTAGGTCTGTATCTTAAGTTACTTTAAATGTGAAGACAGATTTCATACTACAGTGCTGGGCTGCTCAGTTGGCAGTTTCAGCCATGAGGTCAAACAACAGATGAATCATGAATACTGAACTGTTCCTCTACCCTCAGGAGAAGGAGTAGTTAGCTCTGCTCCAGATGGAAGTCTTCACAGTCTTTCTACCACTATCTTGTTTCCCAGAGCATTGGGGGAGGCTCAGGAGGCTGAAAGAGTGCTTGAAATAGCCCCAGTCTGTCAGAAACAAGTTGATGATGGGCAGTGGTACAGCCCCATCCACCTAATTTTAACCTGCAGTTCTGTCTTTATAAAAATGCTTAGTAATTCTGATTTATTGCTATCTCCGTTGGATCAGAAAAGTGGCCTTAACAAGATGCATCTGTCTTTTAGTGATGTGTCTGAATCGTTGCTTGATAAGTGTTTGTACACCAGCAACTCCCCTGACCCAGACCTCTTGATTCGAACTTCCGGAGAGGTCCGGTTGAGTGATTTCCTGCTCTGGCAGGTAAAGTTTTTGTTTTCTCCTTTTAAATATTCCATCTTTGCATCAGAGAGTGTTATGACTCTGGGTGTGATGATGATGATGGCTCTTAAGTTCTCTCTGCCAGAATTTAGGTAACTTGTTGGATGGACTGAGTGCAGGGGCACCTCTAAGGAGTCTCTGTTTCTTGCAGTTCTGTGAATACAATTACCTGAAATACCAAGAGGCAAAACTATGTTTAGAACTGAAAGGTTGGGGTTTTTCAGCTCTAGAATATCTGCAGCACACCACAACTCCTAGATTCATTAAGCAATTTAAATGCCATGAGTGGGCAGCAAGGAATATCATGAAATGTAATTTGATAAATGGCTTAAATGTCATGTCCTGATCTTTGGTTCATGTGTTATTCCCTTAACTCAGCCTTTGATAGTCCAATGTTGCTATTTTAGCTTTGTTGTACCTCTGTGGTGCTTAAGCTATTAAAAACGCCTCTATGAAGACCAGTATCACATTAGAGAGAATTCTGCAGTTATTTTTACATGAGTGAATGACTTGTGTTCTAGCATTAATAGTTATTAGATAGACTTTATTTTGTGCAATTTCAAACTATCCTGTCTGGTATTTACTTAATTAGATTCTGTTAACACAGCCTAGGTAAAATCTTTATGGGGAAGCTGACATAGTTTGACCATCAGAGGTGCAACTTGATGACTTTTTTTTCCCCTTGCTAGATTATTATATTGTTGGTGATCTTGCTTTCTGCAGACATCCCATTCATGCCTGGTGTTTCAGTCAGTGTTGTGGCCAGAATATTCCTTTTGGAACTTGTGTGAGGCTATCCTTCGGTTCCAGATGAACTATAATGCATTACAGGTAAGGGAGCTGGATTTCAGGTGAGAGTGCACAAAGTGGGAACAAAGGAATTGTTCATTTAGTGAGTTTAGTTAAGACCTTGTTGTGGTACCAGCAGCCAATGTGAGATGATGTGTTGTATCTCCTGTACTGCTGTGTCTTGTTACAATGTGTTAGCATGTGTACAGATGCCTCTGCTTTCAGGAATAACTAAATTATCTGAGGTCACTGCTGTCTCTACTGGTTATTATCACTGTACCAGCTGGAAATGTGTCCCATTCTCTCATCTGGCAGGACAGAAAAGTAAACAGTCTTCATTGCTACCGAGCAAAATCAGCTAGTTTAACTCCAAACAATTACTACTCCTTCCTCATCTGAAAGCCCAGTTCTTCCCCTTGATACCCTTCATGTAGCTGTGGAGGACTTTTTGGTTTGTGTTTTAGAGGCTAGGGGCTAGGATGTATATAAAAAGAAGAAACCCAAAAATGATGTTCTGCTGAAATACTTCAAATACTTGAAGGGTAGGCAAGGATAGCTACTGCCTTTACCTTTTGCTGCCCATCCTGCTCTGTCTTGAGCTCGTAAATTATTAGGTTGCACACATTTGGGAATGTTGAGCCGACTCTTGCTCTTTTGCTAAAGCTGGGTAGATCTACTCTTGATCACGAGCTTAAAGAATTACCCTATAAGTCGTTGTTCTTGATCCCCTAAAACCTTTCAGCTGCTGCATGAATAATATCAAAGATTCTGTGATGACATTGGCGGGCTTGTGTGTACATCTGTGGTTCGAAATACTCTTGTACACTGTTCCTTTTGATTCGGATATCTGAGGACTTTTTCACAATTAGTCACGACCTCTATGTATTTTAATGAGCAGTTAATGCTTTGAGCAGACATTTATCTGGGATAGAAGGTCCTGAAGTATGTCCCTATATTTTCTATAACCAATTGAGCAGACTGCCTAGAAGCACACACAAAGCCACTCTTCATTTACCATGCAGCTCAATGGCCAAGCAGAGGCTGTTTCTTCCAAGGCCTGTGCTGCCCTGTATTTGTAATACAGATGAGCTGAAAGGCCTGGTAAAGTGCTAACATTCTACTGCTTTTCACTCTAGAAGGCCAGAGACTCCTACATGGAGGAAAGGAAGCAGCAACAGATGGAAAGGGATCAGGCTTATGTGACAAAGAAGCTGCAGCAGGAGGGTTTTGCATCCCATGGAGACTCTCGTCGCCGACGGACACTGTTGCAAAAGTGCACTGCCATGCGTGAAGAGAGAATCCAGGGCTTTCTACAGGCACTAGAGCACAAGAGAGCGGACTTCTTTGAAAGATTATGTACAGTGTCTGCATGACACACATGCTGGGTGGCTCTTGGAAAGGCAATATCTAATCACGTTAGAACAGTTGCTGCCCAGAGGAAATAACTTGGTGTGATTCTGCTGTGGGGATGCAGGGCTGCCATAGGATGTTGAATCCTCACTGGCACTGTCTAAGGGCAGGGAGAGAGTACTGTGAACCTTTCTAGTTCTGTGAATGCTGCTGAGGGAGGTAATGCCGTCCTTCTATCTTGCCTCCCTGTCCCTGATGATAGAGGGAGAATACATGCACCTCACTATATCTCTGCTGCTTGATGTTTTGATGACAAGGAATTAACTAAAACACGCCTCCCATTCTGTTGGGCTCATCGTGTATTAGCCCAGGCAAACCATTTCAGTCATATTAAGTCAGCCTGGACTTGGATTCTTTGTGACTTTGTAGTAGTAAATCTGGTGAGATTTCCTCTGTGTTCCCATCCAACTTCTGCAACAGAAAGGATTGTTCCTGGTATGTAAGAGAGCCCTGTGCCAAGCACTGGCAGATATATTCCCCGCTGCCTGCTTTGGGGTAGCATCTTGTCTTTTCCCCACCTTACTATGCAGGTTTTGATATATTTGCTCTTGGTTTCCAAAGAGATAAAGCGAAATGTTGTCAGCCTTGCCATAAAGGAAGAAAAGATAAATCAGAACTTGATGAGATCCTCCGATCCTTTCCCAGCAGTGTGTGGTGGGGGTATACCCAAACGTAGAGGGTGATGTTGAAATAGTGTGTTGAGGAAAAAGGGGAATGACTCAAAGAGGTGAGGCAAAACAATTACTTAGGAATTAATGTCGTGGCTTACGAAGGAAAAGTTAGCTAAAGCCAGGTGATAGGAACAGTATGCCAAATTCCTCTGAGACTTCTCAGGGCTATGACTTCAGACATGCATTTCCAGGGAATGAGGGTGGGAATACAGGAATACAGTTGCCAAAACCAGCCTCTGTCCCCAGCCAAAATGGTCTAAGTGCTATATAGCTGACTTCAATGGGAATGGCTGGAGCAACTGTGGAGTGCTACTTCTCCAATATTTTAGCAGGGAGGTGGACTAACTAGTTTCCAGGATTGATTCTGTCTCTAATTTTTCCTGGTTTCCGTCCCTACAGTGGAAAACATAACAGGAAGTGTTGTTTCTGATGCACATACAGGTGCAGCAGTATCAGCTATTGCTGTTTTCAAAGTGTTCTTTTTTTTTTATCTCCAGGTGAAAATGAGAAAATGCAAACTTAAAGGTCTTTTACATACTGCAAACTCAGCATTTTGAATGTGGTTGTGAAGAGGATAACTACATTGTCAAACAGTGAATAAAGTATATTCATATCAAGTTATTTCAAAAACAAGCTTAACATTTAAAACCACGTAGTTTTATGTTCTAAAGTGCAATGAAGTTGGCATCCAGATCTACCATGTTGTTTAACCTATGGCAGACTGTCCATCTGGTTTCTGTTAGGCTGGGAAAGATTTGAAGGCCGCATTCTTCCTCCAGTCCTGTGAGCAATGTGCTGCTATCTCTATCCCAGGACCTATCTGAGTGAGGCTTTGTGCACGTGCATTCCCTCATGTAAGTAGCAAGCAGTCCTTTGGATGGAGAGTGCCAGGATGATTGGAGATGTCAACTTCTGCTGTATTTTATTTTGTCATTCTGCACATTTTGGGAAGTCCTCTGGAGAAATAACTCTCATTCTCCATGAGATGGAGTGCTCTCCAGTCTGCTTTACGAGGCAGATGCAGGGACATTTGTTTCTATCCAAGAATGTATTTTTGCCTTGAATTTTCTTGGCTGTGTTGCAAGTGACCAAAACCCCAGTGCTCGTTCCTCACAAAGGAGTGTAACTGTGGCAGCTGTGATAACTGCAGGGCGTGAGATCCAAAAGGCTTGCAAGGGAAGTTCTAATCCGTTTTATAAAAGTCACTGCTGTGGTGGGGGTGAGACTGTGTGCGAGTTCTTGCAAGCAGTAGGAGAAGACTTGTTGCCTCTGAGCTTTATTCTACCTGCACCAGTTACTGTAGTGAAATGCAAACTTTCCTGTAAGCTTTGCATCAGTACAGGCTCAGCGTGAGCTATAAAGGCAAGGCCTGAGTTTTCAGGAGTGCATCTTTCTGATCAGCCTTGCACTGAGAGCCGTGGAAGGAAAGCTGTAGGGCTGGGGGTATGAGCATATGTGTGTCTGAGAGAGAGAGCTGTCCTGGTTGTCAGTCAGCTACAGGGGAGAAGTGTGAGCATCCGTGTGGGGACGAGGGGCTCCTTGGGGGAGGGGAGCCATGCAACCACACTGTGAGGGGTGGGTGCTACACTGCGCTACCTGTACAAATTGCTTTAGAACAAAATTTATTGAATTGTGATTTTTTTATTTTTTTTTAAAGTTGCGCTGCCTCATCCTCTCCCTTGCTTCTCTTTCAGCTCTTCCTAGAAGATGAGAGAGGGGGGGTGCGAAATTCCCTCTTCTTTTCCCCGGAGCGCTCCGCAGGAGGCCGGCAGCGTTGGGGCCCCGGGCCCGCGGAGCAGCGGCCCCGCGCCTGGTGCTGAAGGAACAGCTCCGCTGCGCGCCGCGCAGCAGGGCCGCCCGCAGAGCCCTGAGGGCGCGGGGAATCCCGCGACGCGCGCCCCGCACGGCCCCGCGCCGCCACCGCCCCCTCCCCACCGCGTTTCCCGCCCGTAGGGCAGCGCGCGCAGCGCGGGAAGGCGGTGGCAGAGCGCGGTGGGGGGGCGGTGAGGCCTAGTTGCGCGCGCGCCACCTCCTCGGCGCTCCCCCCGTCCCCTCCCCGCCTGGCCCCAACCCACGTGACCCGCGCGGGCCAATGGGCTGGCGGGGCGGCGGGGATCCGGCTGGAACCGGTTGGGCCGCGTCCGGCTCTATATAAAACTTTATAAACACCCGATTCAAATTAGTGGGGTCGGCAGCCAGCGCAGCGAGCCGGCCGCCAGCCCCGCCGCGCCGCCCCGCTCTCCCCCTCGGCCCTCCCCCGCTTCTCGCCGCCACCGAGCGAGCCCGGCTGCCCGCCCCCGCCCGCCCCCTCCGCTCGCTATCTTCCCTCCTCGCACAACACACGCACGCGCCGCCCGGAGCTATGCCGAAGAGAAAGGTACGTGGCACCGCGGGGCCCGCACCGAGGCCTGCTGCCCCCGCGCCGTTGTGTTGGGGGGGGTGGGCAGGACTACGCGTCTCACCCCTCCCTTCTCCCTTCCACGCTCCCCCCTCCCCCCGCCTTCCTTCGGGGAGG
>PPHD01003840.1:3442-17264 GCA_002909625.1 Bambusicola thoracicus | reverse complement strand
GCGGCGGGACCGTTACCGGCCGCGCGCTGGGGCTAACGGCCGGGAGGGGCGGGGCGCGGCGCGGACCGGTCGGAGCCGGCTGCTTTTGGCGGGAGGGCGGGATGAGGGGGGAGGGGGCGGCTCGCCCCTGCTCTCCGACGCGCAGAAAGGGCGGGAAGCGGCCGCGCTCCCTCAGCCCGCGCGCCGCCGCCGCTTTGCCGCCAAAACCGCCGCCCGTGGGCGGGCGCGGGGCCTCCCCGAAGGGGCCCTCCCGAAGGCGGGGAGGGGGGCGCGGCCGCGTTTCCGCCGGGCCTCGCGCTGCCCCCTGCCCCGCCGGCCCCGCGCAGGAGTGAGAGAGTCCCCCCACCGGGGCCAGCGCCCCCCTGCGGTGGGGCGGACCGGCGCGGTGCTCCCCGCCCCGCAGACCTGTTGGCACGGCTCTTGTCTCACCCCACAGGCTGAAGGAGATACCAAGGGCGATAAGGCCAAAGTTAAGGATGAGGTAAGAAGTTGGGCATCCTGAGAAAAGTTGGATCGGGGAACGTTTGGGGGTGGGAGGTGGTGCTTAATTACATCGTCACCAAGAAGCAGAGGGTAGAAGGGGGTCCTCTCGCTGGATGTTACCCTGCGAAGCATTACCTGTTGCTTTTAACCACGAAAAACTGCTTAACTCCTGCCAGTTAGTAGCAGGGATGTCAGCAGGGTGTTCTGTGCTCCTTGAGGACTGGAAAGTAGCGAACTGAAAACTTTACGGTGACTTTTGGGATTCCGTTGCTTTGAGCTCAGACTCGACGGTTTACGTTTCCTCACATTAAATGCAATCTTTTTTCTTTTTCAACAGCCACAACGGAGATCGGCAAGGTTATCTGCTGTGAGTATTCTGGGATGGCACAGCATTTCATGGCTTTGAGCATTATTACGTACTGTGGCTGCGGGAGCAGTGGGCGTTCAGAGATGCTTTGCTGGGCTGGAAGAAAGAGGCTGGTGTAACAAACTGCCCCTTTGTGTGTGCTGGGGGAGTGGCAGGTCGCTGGCAAATCCAGAAAGTGCTTCAATTTCAAGTGTTTGGAGTGCCTTTCCTAAAAGTAGACCGGTTGGGGTGAATATTTAAACATATGCGTGTTTCTCATGAAGTATCATTAATAGAATGGGTTTTCTTACGCTTTCTTACAGAAACCTGCCCCTCCGAAGCCAGAGCCTAAACCTAAAAAGGCAGCTCCAAAGGTGAGTTGCTGTTAGTGCTGCTCCTGAGGTGTAAGTGGGAAGCAAGCTTTAGATTTGTCCACTGATAGATCTTGAAGTCGTAGAACTTGGAATCAGAGTAGTGGCATTGGGCCATGTCACTTCTGCAAAGTTTTTGCTGCAGCTTTAAATCTGCATTAAAAATCCAAGGTCTGATAAAATACAGGAAGGTACTTGGCAGTTGTCAGTCTTAAACATGTGAATGTTGGCGTGTTGTGTTCATTTTCAGGCTGGCATCTCACGTTGGTTTTACCATGCTAGTTTTTGGATTCCTGTGGCTTAATGACTATTGATAATTGTAACGGTGTGTGTCGTTTGCGTTCGACAGAAGAGTGAGAAGGTGCCCAAGGGAAAGAAGGGGAAAGCTGATGCTGGCAAGGAGGGAAACAACCCTGCAGAAAATGGAGATGCCAAAACAGACCAGGTACAACAGCAGATCTAGCAGTGTTACATCAGCAAGTTACTGTTTTCTGTATCAAATGTGTGCAAGCCTAGACTTGCAGTAATGAAGATGAATTACCACTTGATTATTTAGACCTGTTGATCATGACACAAACAGCACAGGTACGAATGCAGGGAGCTGTGTGGCTCAGTTGGTAACAAGTTACTGGTTGGAGTACTTAAGTGAAAAGTTACTGTTCTGCCTTTTCTAAGGTGGTGTGAACTGAGCAGGTCATAAAGCAGCTTCAGGTTACTTTTTGCAACCTTAAATTTGGTTTGGCTAAAAGTTACAGTGGCAGATTTCAGCTGCTCAGAGAATTGATACTGGGAAAAGGAATGCTGCTTTCTCTGGTGTACATCTGCAGCGTGTATTGACTGGTCCTCCTTTTTCTTCTAGGCACAGAAAGCCGAAGGTGCTGGTGATGCCAAGTAAAATGTGTGAATTTTTGATAACTGTGTACTTCTGGTGACTGTACAGTTTGAAATACTATTTTTTATCAAGTTTTATAACAATGCAGAATTTTGTTTTACTTTTTTTTAAGCTATGTTGTTAGCACACAGACCGCTTTGTTGTTGTGTTTTGAGGGGGGGGGCAGTGGGACAAACATCACTTAATCTGTTTCTTGGAACCTAAATTTGAAAAGTTTACCCCTTCCCAGTTCTTAGAAGGACTCTTCCTGAATGGAGCAGGAAGGGATTCCTTCGTGCTGCACACCTCTTCCGTTCTGTGGACCGCATCAGAGTGAACAGAAGCTCCCGAGATGCCCGTTGCCAACTTCAGAACTGCAGTTTGCAGTGCCCTCTGCGTTTCCTTTCATGCCCTCCCTTTTTGCCTAGAGCCCATCACTCCGAAATACAGCAGACGTGGCATGTTGGGACTCACCACTCTAAATGCATTGGCAGGTGATCTGGACTTCTGGTGTCTAATTTGGGATATAATAGCTCTAAAAGGAGCTGCATTTCCTCTTTCGTATCGTAGACCTACAGATTAAGGAATCTGCAGTTTTTAAGTTTTCCTCGCAAAGTCAGGGTAGATTTGTGAAGAGTTGTTAAACAACATGCTAAATGTGAAAGTGTCCGCCCTCACTCTAAACATTTCCCTCTACAAGTATACAGAAATGAAGATTTGTCGGTTTTATAGCAGCCTTTATGTTTGGGTAGTCCATGAAGGGAGGGGAGTTTGACAGTTGTTGTAAAATGTTGCAGATTGTAGCCCATGTCCTGCCTAAATTACCATGATTGTTTATGAAAAGTACCTTTAATAAAGCTGGATACGGTTTGGCTTGGACTGTTCTTAATGCCTTCCTAATTTCTCTTGCCGTTATATGATCTCTGATGTTGTAAGAATTTAAGTATCTTTGTTCAGGTAATTAACTCTGTTTTAATTCACAAGTGGAAAGCGGGATTTTTGTATCTAAGAGCTAGATAAGGTAACCTTGTTTCTGGGTGTTTTGGAAGTCTTGGCTTAGTAGGAGGCCCGGATTGAAGCGTGTATGTGGGTCTACTGAGACAACTTATCTTTGCTGTTGTTTAAAAAATAGCATCTATCGTGTGATAACTGCGTAGAAAGGGGAGGAGCACTGCAGGCTTTCAGTTGCTGCAGAGAAGCTGATTTTGGTAAGGTTTCCTTCCTGGTGAAACCAGAAGTAGTTCCACAGAACTGATTGTGTTGGATTTCCATGCTCAAGCTTAGACACTGTTGCTTCTGCTAATCAAGTGCAGACTGCTGTGGCAGTGGCTAGGCAGGAAATAAGATTTGTTGAGTAAAAATGTAGCATTTTTATAGTCACTACTATAGTCACTATAGCCAAACCAAAAACCCTGATGTGTAAATGCCTCCTTCAGCAACTTTATGAGATGGAAAAAACATTCTATTTTGACTTGTTTTTCCCCGGGTCCTGAATGGCAGTTCCTGATGAAGCAGTGCCTGTTCCAACCTGTGCTGTTTTAGGAGGGGAATCCAACGAAAGCAGGGAGGAGTTTCAAACCAAGAAGTATTCTGTGTCTACAGTACCAGAAGTATTCTAGAGCACAGAAAACAGATCAAAATGTACTGATAAGAGCTATTTTTCCGTCTTGCGTTACTGTAGCTGGAACATCTTTACATTTGCCTTAGCAGAAATAAGAAAACTAATGAGGTTTAGTAATCTTGTACGTACTGCGCCCAGTAGCAGCAGTGCAGAAAGGAGCGACAAAACCGACAACTCCTTTGAGCGACTGAGCAGTAGAATGCAGCCACTGAAAGGCTGTGAAGAGGTGGGTAATGTATCAGGGAGTTCTCTGTTTCCACACTGGGCATGACTGTGGGGTTGAGGTGCTGGGGCCAAGTGGAAAGGAGCTCGAGGATTTCCAGATTCGTGCTTGAGGAAGGTGCTCAGATTAAGGTGACATCAGTCTGGTCTGCTCTGCCTTGTCCTCCCAAAGAGGATCTGATCACTGTGGGCAGAGCAGCTCGGCTGAGTGAGGGCTGATGGAGAGTTTGGATTTGGATTTCTCCACCAGGTCTCAGGTAAAAAGTGAGCCCTGAGGCTGTGGAACAGCCTTGGTCTTAATCACAACCTGGATGATGCTGTAAGTGCTCTCTGGATGGCAAAATTGAGATTTTACCCAATAACAGTGTAATTAGATCAATGATCAAATGCTTTAATAATGATGCAAGACTGAAGAAATCTTCAGCTATCCTACAACACGCCTTACTGCCCCCTGAACACAGGGAACGAGCAGTTCCAAATGAGTTCTGAAGGGGTTGCTGCTGGCCGGGATGTCAACTGGGACGCTTTGTTGTGCCTCCAATGAACACCTCTGTGGTTGGGTTCAGAGCTCGGTGGGTGATTCATACCTCAGTAGGAGGGGGAACTGCCCCTCTGCACAGGGACGCGTTTGGTGCTGCAGGATTGCAGTCTTGCTACATCTGAGGTGTTTCCCACTGGGCATGCCCTTGTGCTGAAAGTGGTATTTTTTTTCTTTTTGGGCTTGACTTAACACGCAGAGCTCATCTATTTCTCCTTAAGCAAATAGAGGGTGTATGAGGCGCTGAAGACAGCAAATCCAACTAATTAGTTCTATAAATTAAAAGCTAAAGAGCAGACAACACTGTGCTGCAACCCGTGCATGTTTAGTGGTTAGAATAGCCACAAATCTGCATCTCCAGCTGCCAGAGTGCCTTAAGCTAAAAATAAGTTTTTCTGTCAAACCATTACCATTTTATATGGAAAAGTGTGTGTCATGTGGAACTGTGACTTCTGCAGCTGGCTGCTGGTTCCTTGGGCAGCCGAGGGCCAGCGATTGGATTTTGGAAGGCTGGAGTCCTGGTAACATCCAAATGCCTGGGTCTCTTCAGATAGTTAAGTCTTGAAATCTGTGCCGTGCTGTTAGAGCAGTGCTGGGTAGGTTGGATGTGCCCCATGCTTTGAATATGACACAAAAGCTTTTTGTCTTCCTGCTAATTACCTGAGTTGTGAACATCCACTGTCACTTTGCATGATTCTTTCTCTTGTGCTGCTTTGATACCTTTCCCACCTTTGTTTTATTCATCCTCAGAAGAACTTGGTTTGCACAAGTGATATACAGGGCTGAATCCGTTGCTTGGATTTGCTGTCCTGCAAAGGGGAACAGCCGCATCCAGGATCCAGAAGCTCACCATGGACAATGGGAATGCCAAGTAAGGCTCAGTGTTTCTGGTCAGGCTTTGCAGTAGTATCTGTGCACCTGTGTGGTGTAAAGCCTTATAAAATCATAGCTGTGCTGCTAAATAATTTCTCAGCTTATTTTTTCAGTGCAAAGCGTCTGGGAAACAGAACCAACCTCCATTTTTTTTTTGGTCATTAATTTGTTTTAAAGTGGGTTGTGGGCTAAAAGAAAGCATGCCAAGTAGACCAGGTTGTGCTGGGAGCACTCCCCAAGAACAGAGCCATGCCCTGCTCCTCCCAGAGCAGCGCCCCTGGATTAACAGCCTTCAGTTTTGGAATAATGCAGTCCTGCAGAAGTTCCTATCTTGTGTTCAGAGAGTTAAATTGTATTCAGAGACAGGAGTGTGCAGCCAAGCCCTGCCATGGCTGTATGAAAAGGAACAAGGATGGGAAAGAGACCGTGTTTCAGCAAGACCTCACAGCAAATATTGAGTTGCAGGATCATTTGTGTCAGAAGAATCACCAAGCTTGATAGCACAGGGATTTCATTGTCCCTAAATCATCCCAGATATAGTAATACCATATCCAGGGATTAATATCACTAACTGTAATTTTTGAGAAATGGGTCCTTATCCTGCAGTTCATAAAGATGAAATGGAGATGGAGTTAAGCAGACAATTTACAATGCACCTGTCCTCTTTTGCAGTGGGTGGAAAGGATTTGTGACAGTGAAAGCTGATTCTGAACAGAGTATGACAGAGGATGAGGAGGAAATACCAACCAAAAGAGCTTTGGTAAACTGAGGTTAGGAACATTTTTGACGCATCAGAATAAACATATATATGTATTTGCATATATGTATTTTCCAAGAGGTGCTGCTTGAGGACCTGGGACATGAGTGTGTGGGGCTGAGGTGCTGGGGCCAAGTGGAAAGGAGCTCGAGGATTTACAGATTCATGAGGAAGGCACTCAGATTGCAGTGACATCGGTCTGATCTGCTCTGCCATGTCCTCCCAGAGAGGATCTGATTGCTGTGGGCAGAGCAGCTCGGCTGAGTGAGGGCTGATGGAGAGTTTGGAGTCTGGGATTTCCCACTGAGTCTGAATTGTCAAGAACAAAATGAGCCCTGAGGTTGTGGAATGGTCTTTTATATAGAGAGAGAGAGAGAAAGAGAGAGAGTGTGCATATGTACGTATACATATATGAAGGCAATCTTTCATGGGTTTGGTGTTGTTTTTTTTTTAACCATCTCCTTGCAAACAGAATTTTGAGGGCACGAGGGAACGTGGGGTAGATGAAGGAAACAGCAACAGAGTACATCAGAGAAAACTTCCTGAATGTGAGGTCTATGAAAATTCACTGCTGCCTCCAAACAGGAACACTGCATTGCCTTCAGTGCTAAAAACAGCCTGGAGAACATATAAAGAAAATATGTTAGAAGAAGAGGTCCTCCAGTGGCTGCTAATAGCCCACATCTCCTGCTCTCCACCTTCCGACCCACTGCAGGTACCAGACTTGGTGTTCTTCTACCAAATGCTTGAAACCCAAACATTCTGGGTTTCTCCTTCTAGACAGCAGATTTTGTAGTGGATTTCATTTGATGTTACTCAAGTATCTCACTGAATTGCTTTTTTGAGTCAATTTGTTTGTTTTTCCTTTCTAGAGATAACGCGTGAGATTGGTGCTATGATATTTGCCATATGGGTTTTGTTGGACCACCTGGGCTGGAAATGCCCGGAGTTCCCAGTTGTGTGACCCAATTAGCTCCGTGTTGGCAATCCATCCAGAAATCCAGGAAGGAAAATTCCATTGATACTGAGTTCGTTTCTCTTCTGAAAACAGCCGTGGTTTCGAGAGTAAGCCAGCCTGGCAGGGGAACGCCGTGCTTGGCAACCTCTCCTTCTTGCCACATCTCAGCGGGATTTATGCAGCACTCTTTGGTTCTTTATCGCATCTTGGTGGACGACTCATTCCTTCCCTTCACCACAAGGTGGTACCAGGAAACACAGAATCACAGCCCGAAGCCAACAAATGGAAGGCCCTCTGTGTGCTATTTCAGAGAGTGGAAGAAGTGCTCCTCCACCACTCTCCACAGCCAAGTGCCAGCTTCAGATCCACGTTAGGATCACCTAAATAATCACCTGAACAGTGGGTCTCCTTCTGGATCCTTTCAGATGTTTCCATCCAACTATGCTTTCCAGTTTTTATTACACCTTTGCTCAAGGCCCCCACAGCGCAGTGTGCTGCCAGGATGCAGGTTTGCTGGCATCTCACAGGCATGGTGTGGCAGGGCTATGAACACAGGCCTCCTAGATTTCATTTGAACAGTCACTGGGCTATGCCTTTGTTCCTCAAGCAGTTAGTGCAGCTGCTGTGACACACGTCCTGAACACATAAGCCTAAGCTGGTTATCCATCTCACCTGTCCTCAGATGGAAAAGGGGTACTGTATGTCTTAAACTCAGATTGAAATAGCTATTGTGTAAGCCTGGTCAGTTTTAGGCTCCTTGGCACAAACTGCTTTATGTCAGATGTGCTGAATCTTCAACCTAAGATGATTGTACCGTACTAAGAAATAATACTTAATCACAAAGCTTCCTGTACTTTTTGCACACCATCCGGAGTGCATTTGATTTTTCTCCACTAAACTTAGGAAAGAGGTTGTAAAATTCAGCACTCACTTTGCTATCTAGCAGCTTTTAGCAGCATTGCGCTAACGCCCTTGTCTGCTCTAGCAGAATGACATTCTGCCACATGTACTGGGCTGAAGCAATGCTGCCACTTGCAGAGAGCTCTTTGTCCTTAACCTTGTATGCTGTGAAATACCTCAGTCATTGGGTTATCTCCTTCTAACACATGCTTTCAATGTTTGCCTCTAACAAGGAGCAGTGCATGAAGCTGGAAAGGAAGCAGCTGCTTACGAGCCCTGAAGAGATGGCATGTGCAGCACTCGACATACTCATGACACTTCCTTGAAGATGAGCCCCCGGTAAGCCAAATGTGTAATTCTTTCTCTTCTATTCTCAGTAGCTGATCTGGACAGAGATTACTGTGCTCGGTGGATTTATTGGATGTAGTGGGCCAAGTATCACCCAGAATTACAGGAAGGCAAGGGTTCCTGTTGCTGACAAATGAATATACAGCAGCACCAGTTGTTTCAGAGACACCTGAGTGAGCACCAAGCTGGAAAATACAAGATTTTTTTCATGTGTCTCCATTAAATTGGCGTTATCACAGTTCCCAGCTAATTCCTAGACAATAAACCTACAGTGATTATTTAATGATGAGCAAAATGACCAGACCAGAGCCCTTTATCACTCATGTGGGCATGTTTAAGAAGTTGGGTTTATTGATTAACTCATGAAAGGAACTGTTTCTATCAGCAAAGCAAGGATGTGCCAGCCATAAGTTGTGCGTAGTGCTTGTGTTTGAAGGGGGAAAGGAAAAAAAAAAAGCAAACTCAGACCAGATAGACCCTTTCTTCCTATCATTCACTGAGGTGGTGAGTCTCACAGCTGCCTCACTGGGCATACTAGGTGGGCTATAGTGAATTGGCCTCTGCATGCTTAGCTTATATACAGTGCCTGGCTTGCAGGGGTGCATAACCAGACTGCAAAGATAGACCGCCCCAGTGTCACCCCGAGGTCCTTCCCACAAACGGCGTGTGCTCAGCACTGTGTGCATGGCATGCTGCCTTTGTGCAGTGAGAAGTGCAGTGACCTCTTTTCTGACATCCAAGGTGTGCAGTTCATGTCTGGAGAGAAGGAATGGTGCCTGAGCATGGAGCAGGGTGCCCGTTACAGAACCAGATGCACGAAGACAGAATTGTGGCTTCTTTGCACTTGCATACAGTTAGCGCAGCAGCAGCAGCTCCCATGCACAGCAGTTACATAAGTCCCCATGCAATACCCCCTTGTACTCACCAGGGGGATGATTCCCATTTCTGCCACCTCACCAGCTTTGATTCTGCTGCTTTTTTGTGTTTCTGACACCCCCATCTCAGTGGGTCCGTATCTGCCTCTCCTGAAACGCTCCCAGCAGCAGATGAGCTCGTGCCGAGAGTGCCCCGGTACTCTCGAAGGAGGGACATTTATCCATCAGTAACTGACTCCTGTATTAATTTTCAAGGAGCGGGCAACAGCTGCCAAAAAACCGTTTCCATCTCTGTTAATCAATATTGTCTTTCAACAAGCACGTGGTGTTACCGAGTGCTAATAACACTCTGCTCCTTGTGTAGTGTGCTCTGGTGTCCTCATATTTGATAGAAGACTTCTAAGTTAAATAACATTACACTGAGGGTTTTTTATTATCTATTCCCAGCACACTGGTCTTGTTTCCAGTGGGCCTTATGCTGGGATGCTGCCACAGGTCATTCATCTCTAACACTGTGTTAGCAGCTTTTCACAATGGGGGAGAAAGTGATTCTATGCAGATTTTAACAGACAAATAATGTCTGGCCAGGACTTTGGGGAGCAGTGTTGGGAGCATACACCTGATTTACTGCAGGAAAAGGCTGAAAGAAGCCTCTACCTACCTTGCAAGCACTGCCTAAGTCTCATTTTTTGCTGTCATTGAAGTCAGCAGCGAAACACAAACTGCCTTCCAGAGCTGGAACACATTGAAATGCTCACTGCCTCTAGCAAAACCTTTATTGGTATAGAACATCTTCATTGGTAGGAAGCAGTGTGCACTGAAGCTTTTATTTACCCACCGGCTGACAAAACACGACTTTAAAGCTGAGCAACACCACCCTCCTCTCTTTGCAGCCACAGAGGGAAGAGGCAGCCCCAGCATAACACAGCATAACACAGGGGGCTTCTGACCACATGGAAGCCTGCAGAGTTTGAAGGAAAGAAGATAAAAGTACTCTTCTTGCTTTTCATCTTAGAAAACCTGAAATGATCTTTTCTGAGCAGTTCTGGAGTGGCAATGAAGGGATGCATGCACCCAAGAAGCAGGCAGGTCGTTGGTATGCTGGCGTGCTTTGGGGCTGAATGGGAGTGCCTAAATGGTGACTACCCGATTCTGAATAAATCCGATATAAAGTTGCTTTATAGTTCTCTCAGCTCTGGGTCTTCAGGTTTGTCTTCAGGACTTCTGAAATGCACTCCCAGTTTTGAAATAGTTTTGTTTTCTAACTTTGCATCGCAGCATCCCAAACTGTGTGATGGAGTGGGTACATACAGAGTGGGTATCTGTATGTGCCCTGGTTAAGCAGGATGAGATTCACTGAGCTGCGTGGTGAAGGCTCAGAACAGAGGAGTGACATTTTCCTCTCACCAAAGCTGAGTTTCTGTTGAAACGTTTTGCTTTCAGCTGCCAGTTTCCCCTTCCCTGTCAGGAGAAACCAGGATCTGCACAGCTCCATTTATTCTGTGGGCAGCACGAGGCAGAGGGAATCTATTTGTATGCACTTAAAAGACCCCTCACTGCTTTACAAGTTCTTAGACCTGAAAGAATGATAGGAACGGACTGCACACAGCAGCTCTGCTCGCTCAGCTTTCTCCCAGGTTGGGGGACAACAGGAACAGGCCAGACAGTTTCCCTTCTGTTTATAGTTTCTCAGCGTTTTCTCTTTCATGTTGTCACTTCCTCGAATAGCAGTACAATGAAATTAACTACAAACATCCAGATGCTAGTTAAAAACAAAATGTACCAAGCATTGCTCACACTGGGTAACTTATTACATGTGCCTTACACCTGCTTTGAAAATCTCCCCTCAAAGGAAAAGTAAAGCCACTGCTTGGGTTTTATGTGGGTTTTTGTGAATGACTTCTTCAGTTGTTCTCCTTTCAGACCTGGAGCTGGAGCCGTTGGCACCCAAAGAGTTCTTCCCGGATGTGTGCCCGCCTTCAGCTCGGAGCAGCAGAGCCGGTGACACACACACTGCACAGCAGCACAGCAGCTTGCGATGCATGGGAAAGGCTGAGCTGAAAGGCTGGATAGGCTGGAGCGGCTCCTCCGAGCTCCTGGTGTACAACAGCACAAAATGCAATTGGTCAGAGCGTGATCAGACTCACGTAGTTGGAATACCAAAGGAGCGAGTCACCTTCCACTCTCGCTTTAGCCAGCGTTAGGAAGAGATGTCCAGGTCTGCAACAGACTGTTTTCTCCTTTTGTTTGGATGTGAAGGGTTCCGTTCTTCACAGAAGCGGGAACAGACCCCCCACTCATTGATTTGCATCCAGGAAACGGAAGGTAACTGATATCAGGGAGACAGACGAGGTGATTGTATCCATGACAACCGGCAGATACAGCCTTGCTGCCTGGCAGCTCTTCTCTGGTCACCTCCTCTGCCTTCCCAGCTCCAATGGGTCCCTCTCCTCGAGGCACCTCTTGGTGCAGTTCAGTGTTCCTGAGAGAGAGCTGCCAAATTCCTAAATGAAGTGTGGCAAGAGCTTAAGCAGTTCTCGTGTCCATCAGCAGAACTCTTCCCCACTGTGAGCTGCATTTGCTTCTGCCAAGGACTCCCTGGCAGCCCCAAAGGTGGCTTCAGGAAATCTGGTCCATGGAGGAACGGCAAGACTTGCAGGAGCACTGCACAGACGCAGGTTGGGCTCAGAACCAGCGGGCAAAATGCAGCATGCAGCCTGAAAGCGTTTCAGGTATGCCAGCCACCTTAACAAATGCAGGAATTTGGTGAGTCGAGCAAGGCAGCAGGATGCTCGCTTCTGCTGGAAGTGCTGGCAGAAGTTAAACGTGTTGTTCTCTGAGCAGAGCTTCAATCTGCACGTGTCCTTTCAGAAGGAGAGCTGCCTGCACTGCAGTCCCCAGGGAGTTCCTCACCCCACACCTGCTGGAGTGTCCCTCCTGCATTCCAGACCTGCCCTGGAGAACGCTGCCATGCAAGGCAGTGCACAGCAGTGAGGAATGGAAAGAAATCTGTCACAAAAGGAAAAAGCAATTCTGCTGCTGAATCCAGCCAGAGCTCCTCGTTTGCAGGACTCCTGCTGTATATCGTCAGCGTGGTGTTTGAACCATAGTAAGGAAAAATGTCTCCCTGGGATCAAAAAAACGTTGATTTATCATCTCTTCGTCTGTACTGGAAAAACAAAGTAGAAGAGGTGAGGAAATGAGAGCCTGAATGGAGAGCTGGGCATTAGAAGACAGGATGTGGAGTTCAAGTTCTATCCTGATGAGCTATTGAAAACGTGACTCAGTTTCCCTATTAGTGATGGGGTTAACAATGAACTGATGAGTGAATCTTAAAAATGCAAAGAAGGTTGCTGTAAACTCTAATTAAAGGCCCTCTGAGTGTATACACAAAGCAGATTACAAGAGTCTGTCTTTGTAAATTGCAGCAGGCATTTGAGATTCAGCTTGTGTGTTTTCATGCCTGCAATCTCTTTGCATCTCCTTATATGTGTAAAAGCAGCATAGCGTGAAGCCCACAGTTAAAGAAAGATGCTTCCTGGCTCCAGGAGGAACGAATGGATACTGTGAGCTGTGGGAGCACCGCACAGCCGGGTGGAGAATCACTGCCACAGCTTTCAGTGTACGCAGTTAAAATCGGCCTCTGGTTGTGTGGGTAAGGACCAGCCTCACTACTTCTGCTTTGGAAGTGCTTCTTTGGGGAGAATGGGCTTAACGAACATTGCCAGCCTCCCTGAGGAGGAGAATGCTACAAACCAAAAGCCAGCCAAGCTTGAAGAGGCAAAAAGCAGCTACCACTGTATTTGAGGAGGATTGAATTCTTTTAAAACCAAACCAACCCAATATTTCAGCATTTGGATTGTCACTGAATGTGATACTGATCAGCAGGGCTCTGGTTAGCTGGAGGTCTCTGTTTCTCATAGCAGCAGCCAACGGGGCAGTGCAGAAATCCTGCTCTGCAGCCTTCTCCAAGCAGTGTCAGCACATAGGTTTTAATCACAGTGTTTAGCTGTGACGCTTACCCGAACAGCAGGCAGAGCTGTACCCTGCTTTCAGGTTGGGGGGTACTTTTATAGCTGCTCTTTGTCTAGAAAATAAACTCCTGGGGAGACCACCACCTTGTTTTGCTCACCCAGATGTTCTCCTCCCCCAGCAGTGATACGTGTCCTGTCCTGTTCATCTGCTGCACTCGAGTCGCAGTTATCGAAGGAAGGTCAGTCTGCAAAGCAACAGCACTGCTGCTCTGAGTGCCATAGGGGGGACTGAGAGGCCCTGAGGTTGCCCACCCAGCCCTGCTGAGTCGCTGTGCTGTTGCCTGGCCTTTTGGGTACTGCTTGTGTAACTCTGAGGGTACTGTAGAGCTTCCTTAGCAAAATTGTCTGCTAGCCTTTAACCAAAGTAGCTGCACAGATGCAGGGAGTAGCCATGCACAAGTTATCTGTAGCATCCCCAGTATCTTTAGTTTGTTGTATGTAAAGAATGGGGCAGGATAGTCCTTTGTTTCGGTGCAATTACACCCCTGGGTGTAGAGCTGTCCATTTCACTGCTACATAAAGCTTCACAGTTCCTGCGTTAGCCAAGCTCCTGGGCAGCCTGCCTGGCATCCTGCTGCAACATACCATACCAAGGACTTTGTGCATCTCCATAGACCTCCTGAGG
>PPHD01003839.1:0-12692 GCA_002909625.1 Bambusicola thoracicus | reverse complement strand
CCCCCCCCCCCGCCCCCCCCCCCAAAAAAACCAAAAAAAACATCATCTGCTTCTTAGGTTTTGGCTTGAAATGGGACATGAACAAGTTTTTCACTAAAATCGAGCAGGAAGAATCAGCTCAATAGAGAGGAAACCAAGACATCCTTTCTCTGACGTGAAACTTTTTATTACTTCCTACAGTCAACATACCTATCGTAGCATGAAAGAGTAAATCCAGAGGAACATTTTTCTGTAAGTGAAATCTGCAGATCACTAAACACAACCTTTCTGTTAGGCTACTTCTCTCTTTAGTCTTTTGCCAATTTGGCCAGCAAGTTGGAAGAATCAGCTGCACACTCAGCACCTTTAGGAGCTATCTGACTAGCGCAACAAAACAGAGGGTTGTAACTGTTCCAGAGTCACACCAGTAACACCACAGAAAGAGCCTGAGTTTTATTATCAGCTACAGAAGCATATGAAATTACACCAAGGCTTTCAGATCACACAGAATATGACAAAGGTAACTTACAGGTATGCTTCAGGAGATAAATTTATATAAAAACTCTATGCTTTATCTAGTATAAAGAGAAACCTGGTGATTTCAACTCATTTTGGCTGAGAGTTCTACATAAATAATCTTTTTATTGATTTCAGAAGGGACAGGGTCTCATTTACTGATATTTCGTATTTCTTAAAATTGAAAGCCCAGTCTGACCATGCTGGGATTAGAACCAGTGGAATGTAGGGTCAGTGGTAAAATGAGACTACTGGTTTGTTCCAGTTTTTACACCTAAGTGGTCTCCAATATGGTGGCAGGTCAAACCTTCACCCAGAAATTCTTATTAACACCCAGTTTGGATATGCTTCTGTTCTTTCCTCCAATAGCTGAAAATTGGTCTCAACCTACATATGCATTTTCTTTCACAACTGTTAGTGGAATCAGGTTTTACTTAATTTGAAGGCAGTAAGAACATCAGGAAGTACCCACACTATAAAGAAAAATCTAGTATTTCCTGGCAGAACTTCTGATCCCCAACAATTCATGGTGGCTGTACTTTTATAAATGTGACTTCAGGTTGACACATTTCTCACTCCATTTCATTCTTCATCTTCCTATAAAAACCCATGGCTTGATCTGCAGCTCAGCATCTATAAATGGCTATTTCTAGATAGTGATAATTAAATACCTGTGTTTTGAGATCTGTTACGTATGCAGTGATGTAAGACTCCTATTTTAAAGACAATATTTATTTATCACACCAGAAGCGGCCAATGTCTAGAAAGGTTTTATCAGTAAAGTAAACATGAAGCACTACTGAACAAAGTAGAACCTAAATGGTCTGTTTACATTCAGCATTGAGTTTTTAATCTCATTTCCCCATTTTGTTACAAACCATAAAGGAAAAACCAATACAGAATCCATAGGAAAAAATCCAGAGCACTGCATATTGGACATAAGGAAAAAGTGTCATCCTCATACACTTTTGCTTTGTTAGTGACAACAGTTTGTTCCCTGGCAATAACGTTGGTAATAGCAACAGGGTTTGCATTGAGCTCTCTTCTGCCATTTATAGTCTAGCAAGTTTATTAGAGGTGAAAGTAAAGGTTGAAAGGAGGACAGGAAGGAAAGGAGAGCTTTATGGTGTGTAGGCTGCACAATCTGCAGTAAACATCCCCAGTCTGCCCACTTGAAGAGGGAGAGAAGGAAACTGACTGAAGGTCCAGGCAGTTGCCATAACATGGCTAGGGAACACCCTGGAACCCCATAAAGCCTGTGTTCCCAGGCAGCCAACACATAAGGGGACATAGTCCACTTCATGTTCCTTATGGCTGGAGGCGACCAGTAAATGAGGACTTCTCCAGAGCCAGGCAGAACACAGAGAGAAAGATGACAAGAGGTTAACTTATCCTAAAGAGAATGGGAAATCAGACCTAATTCCTAAGTCTTCCATGGAGTCAGTATAACCAATGTGAGAAAGTCCTTCTCACAGAAGAGATGTGAGAAGAGAGCTACAAGCAATACCGACCCTACTGAGAAACCCAACAAATAAAACATTCACGTGAATAGATCAGAAGGACGCAGTGTGTTCGCCTAGTTTATAATCCTCCATAGCATCAGACAGAGAAATTTGTCCACCAATTTCTACATCAGGCCCAACAACGGTTGTGTTATCCATGGTTAAACTTATAGAAAGCCATCTGACCTTGTTTAAACGTCCATTTGACAGTGACACTGTCAAGTGTCCTGTGCAAATTCTCCCTCGCAAGAATTTCCTGGTTTCAGTATACATCCATCTGCTCTTTCCCTTTTTTTAAGTGTGTGCATTTAACTACATTATTACCAGGTCTCGTTGTTTGTGATCCTTCTCTGGATCCCCTCCAGCTGTCTATATCCTTTCCAGACGATTCCAGAGCACAGCTACAGAAATATCTCCATCCTCCACTTTGCTACCTATTTTATCCCTAAATCTTGTGTTTAGGGCAGCTGTCTTGGAGTTTTACATTGTATTGTTGAGGTTAAAGAAATAATAATAGAAAGTCAATTCTGATATGATTCTGTAATGGCATAAGGGAGATAAGACTCCTATTTTGAAATAGGAAGGTCAGGAAAGTGAGGAAGGGATAAAACCCTGAAATAAGATTTGCCAAAAATCTCTGGACAAAGTGAACTCATGTGACTTGGTGCACCTCAGTTGCCACAACTCTCTTAGCCTCATTTTTCCAGTGACAGTCCCATAGCCAAATGCACAAACATTTTTATAAACAGCAAAGGCAGCACAAAGTAAAGAAGAATAAGGGAAATCAGAACTGACTTCTATTGATTTTGTGATAAAGGCTCCATGGAGACCAACTGTTAATTACCTTTCCAGAGAAGAATCTTGTTTGCTTGGAGCCAGTGTTGTTTTTCCTTCCCCCTTTCCTATCACGTACAATAGACTGTACTGCTAGGATTAGCACAGGATTTAAAAAGTAAATGTGCATTATGAATGAATTATTACTATTCATCAGTTTTATAACGGCCCCGCTAAAGTCCAGGCAAGAAACAAGTAACAGAAAATAAGTGCCCCCCATCCCAACCCCTGTGCTAAAGAATAATAACCTTCCTAAGCAGAATGTGGCATCAGACTGGGCCTCTTCCAGTCAAAGCCAAAGCAACACACATCTGTCCATCTTGTTTACCTTACCCTACTGCACTTACATCACGTTCCCATTAATGACCTACTCTGCCGGATACAGGGTTAGGCTTTCAGCATGGGGGAGGGAGAGGACACAGCACAGTGTCATCATGCTCTGCTCCCTTCCCAAAAAAGCCACTAAGCCCAGGCTGCATGAACTTGGCTGTGCATGCTGAAGACTAGCTAGTTGGGACAAATGAGGCTTGAAAGCCATCTGTTCTCTCACCAGAGCCTGACATGGGCTGATTCAGCTCAGGGCATGGCTGCTGCGGCTGTGCTGGCCTGCCCATGTGATGTGAGCTGTTACTTATGGCAAAAACAGGTGCAAAGCCTCCTGACAGAAGTGCTGTTTTTAAGTCCTGATTCTCTTTAATAACCCAGAGAGGTGGCAAGCTGAGCTCTCCAGAGCCACAGCCTGACTTAGTACATGCTACCCAGGCAATTACAGATGCAAAACAACACGTGCAAACAGCATTGCACTGTTCCGCAGTTCTCAGAATTACTAGGGATCACACACAGAGAGCAGGAGCACACACAGCAGCAGGGTGACATTGCTAAGCTTTGCAAACACACATGCTTTTCCCTGAAAACCTCCCTGTTGTTGCTGATGCAGTGATGCTGGAAGCTCTGCTGCAGGGACCTTCCCAATATTTTTTTTAAACCTATATTGAGGAAGAAGATTAAAGAGCAAGGACTTCAGCACCCACACAGCACAAACAAGCCGAGCACCTGAATGACTCCTTTTAACCAAGGCCTCCATTACAAGATTTAAAACAGGTGGTGCCTGAAACACAGCCTCCAAATACTTGCTAATTTCCAAAGCTCTCCCAGTTGCTGTCTGTGGGGAAAAAAAGCTATAGCAGTTGCAGCTCTGTAAAACTGGGCAGTAATAGACCATACAGAAAGATGAGTGACTCCGTTTGAAGTTACAATCTGTAAGCATAAGTGGAAATGTGATTTTGACCCAAAGGGAGGACCAAGTGCATTAAAACTTGGAAATCTTCAAAGAGTGCATCTGCTCTGACTAGACAGTCGCTCTCTTCCTGCCTAGCATACATTTCCTTAGGTTTTCTTTGTACCTGTATAGTACATTTAGTGTGAAATAAGTAAACAGTGTAAGCTGGAAGCAATCAGCATGATGATCTCAGTTCACAAACAATCTCTCTGCCTTAGCAAGCTGCCACTTACAAAGAAGTCAGTGCAATCACGAGTTAATGATCTCTGCTGGCTTTTGATTCCAGATCTATTGTGCCTTGAAAAATATTACATCTAAAAATACCCTGTGTTAAGATCCCCAATGGGCTTTGAGCACGGTGTTCTGGAAATGATCTGTAATATTTCACACATTAAAAAAACAGCAGTGGCCTTGGTGAAGAGCAGTTTTGCTCATTTGTATTTATACCCGCTCCCAGCCTTGCAAGGCAGCCAAGGTGACTTTGTGGGAAAACACTGCTTGAGTACAGCTGGTGTAATCTGGACCCACAACTTTCCATGCCTGTCAGAAGTAGTTTGTATATTCATTATCTTGTGATGAGCGCTGTGCTGTCAAGGGAAATGTACCAAGGGAAAACATACCCCTTTGGTGTATATCTCAATTTGCTCAGCCTTCTGTAAATCTCCTGTGTGCTGTATCAGTCGTAGGATAATCTGGCCTGTTTACTGTAAGGATTAGGCTTTTCTCCTACATTACTGTTGTTTTAACTGTACGCAGAATAGCTGAGGAGGCAGAGAGTCTGGTGTGAACTTTGCTGGGGGCAAGGAAGTATAAATGTTCTAATTGTTAACCGCTTAATCAGGACCAGTCCCTAGACCTCTTCTAAGAGGCAAGAGAAGGTTCTTATTCATTGGGGTGCAGTAGCATAGTTGCCAGCAGGGGTTAGAAATAAACCCAAGAAAGTCTAGCATCAGAATCTGCCCTCAGCTAAAGTTAAAAAGCACAGGTCTTCTGTCCTTACAAAGGAGGAGAGCAGCGTAGGAAGGAGTTTGTGATCTGATCCTATAAACAAAAGAGAATCAGGAGCAGAAAGACCTGAGACTTACCAGATGAGCAGAACTACTGCAGGTTCATTTGGCCCTGAAAGCTGGGCATACTTGGTCATGTTGCATACTTGAAATAAAGCCAAGGAGCTGCCCGGCTTATAGCTCTGTAGGAACAACCCTGTAGCTCTTTCTCAGGGCATAGGACAGCAATGCCACTTAGTGGCTTCATGAAAGCTGTTTTCTCATTAAAAAAAAGTGTCTGTGTTAGCAAAGGAACCAACTGTATAGCAGCTCACTGGGGAATCCTGACCTTACAATTCCTTGTTTGCAAAGTAAAACACCCCCCAACATGCTGCAGAATAAGACTCAGACACCACCCATATTTTCCTGCTCCAGCTCTCCTGCGAGGCCTACCCTCCTCACTGGGACATGCTCCACTCCTGGGTGAACACCCAGAGCAGGCATCACACAGCCCTCAGCATCCAGCAGGTGAGGCAAGGCTTCAGACACGACAGCCCACCCTGCCTCAAGAAGGAGCTTCAGAAGAACTGTAGAATTTGGGTGATTAACTACAGTCAAGCAGGAAAAGAGTTCTCAGGAAACACCACCCCGTCCCGCTGGGCTTTCTTTTATAGAATTACCAATGTGGGAAGAGACCTCCAAGATCATCTAGTCTAAGCATCCATCTATCACCAATATTTCCCACTAAACCACATCCCTCTGTGTAACATCTCCACATTTCTTGAACATCTCCAGGTGTCTCCATCACCTCCCTGGGCAGCCCTTTCCAGCATGTTCATTTCCTGACATGAAATCCTGAAACTTCAGTAGAGCTGTGCTGGTCTGCATCAATGGAGACATTTATATTTAACAAGACATCTATATTTAACAAGTCTCAAGTATTCCTGTTACAGAAAACTATAATGTGAATGAACCTGAACTGAATAGTCCAAATGAACTTCATCAATAATCTTGAGTAAAAGATACTGGCAAAACTTTTCAGAGATAGTATGTGGTTTGTTATTCAAGGAAGAAAAATCTAGCTTTACCTTTGCTTTATCGTTGGTTTTCTGGAGTTTTTATTCCTTGTCACTGCATCAGGGAGATGCAGCTGCATAGACTGCTCTTCTTTTCTGGTCCTTCCCTGTCTGGTTAACTGTTTGAATATCAAGGGTCATAGCAAATCTAGACAGATCTTCCATGCCACACTGTCATAGAATCACTCAGGTTGGAAAAGACTTTAAAGATCATCAAGTCCGTCCACAACCTAACCATACTACCCTTTCAACTTTGAAGATAATCTTTTGGAGTAGAAATAAAGGCAGAAAGTTTCTTTTCTCCTAACTGTCCAGCAGGGGAGGCCAAGGTCTCACAGGCTTGCGCTCGAGGAATCAGATGGCCTCTCTATGCCCAAGGGCTCTCAGATGCGTTTCTGACCATCACTAACTTGCACAGTAACCCCTAGGGAAGTCACTCTCCTTTTTAATCCCTGTCCTGAGTATGTGGGGACATGAAGCAGGGCAGGGTGGAAATGTTCTCTTGCTGCATTTCCTTTCCTGCCGAGACTCAATATACTCAGAATTAATGTTTCTTTCTGGCAATAAGCAGTACAAACCCTCTTCCTCTCTCTCTGCACAGTTCCTGATCTCAGCCCTTGCAGGAGAACAGAAATAATTATTCCAAGGGATGTGTGATGACTTTAGAAACAGTGCTTAAGCACCAAAGCTCTTCACATTTTATTCTAATCCCATAGTATCCGAGGCTTTCAGAACAAAGCAGAGAATGTTTTAAGGCATAAAGGATTAGACTAGGCGAGTATTGCAACCACAGTCATTTCAGAATCAAAGAGCAGATAGTCTATGTACATTCAGCTGGATTCAGCCCTGAAAAAGCTTATAAATCTCCTCTGACTGTAGCTATTCCTGCTTTGCCCAAGCCAAATACAGCTGTGCTTATTTGCTCTAGCAGACTAGTGAAGCAGGTTCAGGTAGTGCTTGGTAAGAAGCAGCAACACTGAACTTGGAAGTCAAATAAGAAGACAAGAGTAATATATCTACATACACATATTTATGTATATAAGTTAGCCCATGCTTTGAAGCTGTGCTACCTGTAGCATCCTGCAGATCAGCCTGTCTGATGATTCACACTTTCTGTTTGTTGTGTGACTCAAAGAACAAGCTCTTTTTAGTACTGATTAACAGTTCCTACATCTTTTACATTTGCCATCCAAATCCAGAAATTCCCCCCCGTGTTCTCCCTGCAACAACACCTGTGTGCTGTCCCCTATAAGGACTGTTGCCATGTGCCTTGTATTTGCTTGTTCTCTTTTTAGATTATTATTCCTGCTAATCGTTTGTTTGCACCTAGAAGCCCAGATGGAGATAAGGGCTGTAGTATGCCACATGTTGTACAAACACGCAAAGCAGCATTGTACCTGAGGGCTTTCAGGCTAAACAGACAGTAGAGATAAGTGGTGGGGCAACCAGCAAAGAAGAGGGCATTACTCAGTGCCACTCACATTTATTGTGAAAGCCAGGAATAGTGACAGGCTTCCCAAATCTTCACCCATAACCATATCCTGTTGGCTAAACTTCCTTTGACTGATGTGAAAGAGTCTTTCCTGTTTTGTGACTTGCTGTAACATGATGGAAAGCACAATAATGACAGCAGAGCAGCAAGATCCCAGGCTGCAACAAGTGATGATTCACTCACATGTGACAGCAACAGGCACAAAAATAATGGAAAGAAGCTACTTACCTTTGGAAGGCCACAGGTATGCAGAGATCACTGGACAAACAGCCTTACCTCCACTCCAACCCTTAAATGAGGCCTGGGAAGGGGTGGACCCTGGCTTCACCCCTCCTGGTCTCTTGGGTACATCACATGCACCTGAGCTCCCGTGGGTTGGCCCTGCCTTCCCACCAGGTGCTCCATCACTGGTTCAAGCCGTGACTTAGTATTTTCACTACACTTGCCTTGTGAAAGAAAATGATAGCAGGGAATGAAACTAGTAACTACATGAATTGTGATTGCAGAGCAAGACCATCTCTCTAGAGAAATGTGAGCAACTGCATGATGTATGTTGCTTGTTCCAGCCTGGAACATCTGTTCTCATGTCCTGATATCTCCTGAATACCTTAGGATTTTTATTTCTGCATTTCAGTTGTCTTCACACACTACTTTGTGGCCCTCTAGTGAAGGGATACCCAGATTTTCTCTTATGCATGTCTGCTGTTTAAATCAATTAACATGGCTAGAATGTAATTCACACACACACAGTCTCAACCATTGCTCAGTCACTACTCCAACCTCCTTTCCTTTTTCAGACTGTAGCTGAGCACCAACAACATCTGGAGGAATGACAAAAGAGAAATAGGACAGAGCTTACTTCAGCTAAAAAGAACAGAAGAGTTCTCTAGCACAAGCTTTCAGTTGAAGCAACTGCTACCATAAAGGGTATGTGTTTTTTAAATCTACTACTTTGTAGTTGTTTTCTTACATGCATTCTCTTTGCATTCATGTAATTAATCTGTTAAGTGAGGAAAAATTATTGTGCCATGTAGATAGATCTTTTGCAGACAGCTGGGAATAGTGAGGCTGTCCTGTCATGAGCATCTCTGCACAGAGGGCTGGATCAATGCAACAGGGAAGAGTTTCGAAGGAGGTGGCTAACAAGCTTAAAGTCACAGCACAGGCACTGTAAAAAGAAAGCATTCCTTTAGTTAGAAGTGATCAGAGAAGAAAATGGAGGAAAACAAGAGATAAAATGAGTTGTTTACAAATTGTTGATGTCCCCAGAGATATCTATGTTCACACACATCTGTGACTTTCCCAGGGCTCTGAGGCAGTCATGGAGATGAGGGTGGTATTTTTACTGTCTACAGGCCGTATATGCACCAGAATCATTGAAGTTGGAAAAGACCTCTGAGATCATCTTGTCCAATCCCTACCATGCCCACTTAACCATGTCCCTCAGTGCCACATTCACACATTTCTTGAGCACCTCCAGGGACGGTGACTCCACCACCTCCCTGGGCAGCCCATTCCAATGCATCACCACTCTTTCAGAGAAGAAACCTTTCCTAAAATCCAACTTGAACCTTCCCTTGCACAACTCGAGGCCATTACCTCATGTCCTAGGTTCTCAATAGCTGCTTATTTTCACCAACTACCTTTCACACACCGTCTTTAAAAACACAGGAATCACACATATCCATAATTAAAGATCTAAATGATGAAATCCAAGGAAGCCTTGGAAGCTACCACTGCAGGGAGCAGACAAGAGAAATTCTAGCTTGCTTTGCAGCACTGAGCAACCAGTGTCTGCCCTTTATCAAACCCAAAGCTCAGCTGTATGACTTGTGGAGGACTGGTGCTCCTTGGAAAGCAAACTGCAGGTTTGACCATGTGTGCTGCTTCTCATTCTGCCCTCAGAATGAATCAGCAGCTTGTGTCCTACCACCATGGAGTTGAACTGCTTTTTCCAGTGGCATTTTCCCCTCAACACTGCAGGTGTCACTGTGAAATAGAAAATCTGTGTTTAACTGCTTCTGCTCTAGTTGCTTTCTATGGGGAGAAACGCAGCTAGGATTTATGGTGAGCAGGCTGTGAAAACGTTTGATGATTTTCTCCTGTAATGATAGATTAGAAGCTACCTTCTATTCTAATACAGCTGCTTGAATTGTATTTGGAGGTCATGGTTCTCATAGAACATGTTGATGTTGTAAGGGCAGGCTTTTCCCTTTCTGATGTTGTTGCCATTTGTGAGAAAAATGCATAGTATTCCTGGTCTGAAAATCCAAAGCGCTGCTTTGTATGAGCATAGTGGAGCTGTGACAGTTCAGTGACGGAAAAAAAGCAATTTTGTTCTGTCTCCATGGGGATAGGGTTGTCCATGAAGCTGTACTTTTCAGGGATGCCTCAGTGATTCTGTGCAGAAAGAGGTTCAAGGGCTTTAATTAGAGGGGGATATCCAGTCCACAAAGTTATTAGGACAATAAAAATGATGTGATTTATTTCCAATAAGCCTGATGGGTCCTGTAGTACTACTGTTCCCCAGAGTCCCAGATCTGCCATGCAGAATTAAATTACAAGCCATAGCCCACAGAAGTGGGTTATTCCAAGTGTGGATTGATGAAGCCAAAGTTGCGAACTCAGGCGATTTTCTTCTCTCTTTATATAACCACGTCTCTTACATTTGTCTTCCCTTTTCTCAATGGCTATTGCATTTTGTTTCTGCTCACAGATCAATAAAGAAGCATGGCTGCTAGTGATAGCCACAGCAGGCTCATTCCCAGCTTATTTTGCCGTTTGGGGAAATATTCAATTAATGATACTCATTTCTGGAGCCTAAATATCCTTGAAAAACCCAGTCCAGGGCTTTGTACTCTGTCCTCCAAATCCCAGCTTCCTTCTGTCAGCATGGGCGTTTATAAAAGAAAAAAAAAAAGACAAACCTTGGTGGTGGGTGGTTTATTATTATTATTATTATTATTATTGCATTACTTGTAATCATCTCTGCCTTTGAGACATCCCTGGGGATGTTTTGTTAACATGGATTTTGGTACATAAATGGCTTAGTTCCTTTAAACGTTTTGTGTAACTTTAAATCCTAGCTCCAGCTCCTCTAACTGCTTCTGACAGCAGGTGTCTCAAAGAGATAGAGTTAGGAGCATTTATGTTTGCAGTTAAATTGCCTTTATTCCATTTGTTCTTTGTCTTCTAACATGAACATGTTCTTTGCAACATTATGGGTTACAAATGCTATAGGAGGTATTAATGCAGTGGTGACATGTCCTGGCATTTCTCTTTCCCCATCACTGCAAAGCCTCCCTTCTGTCTAACATAAAGTTTCTAGCTGCACTTCAGCCCCACTATTTTTTGTCTGCTTCCCCCATTTTGCCTTTTCCAAAGAATGACTGATGAATTTTGAAAATTGAATGAATTTTCAAGAATGACTGATAAAACCTTATCTCCCCACACGACATATTTTCTAAACCTTTGTTCTTTCTCACACTGTGCTCTGGATAATTTTCAGTTGCTCTGCATCTAAAACTGAACCCATGCTTCAGTTACTATATTGCTCTAAATAGAATTACAGAATTATAGAATCACATAATGTCTTGGGTTGGAAGGGTGTCTTAAAGACATCTCCAGGGATGAGACGTCCACAACCTGCTCCTATGCCTCACCATGGTCTGGGCAAAGAATTTTCTTTCCCCAGCTAGCTACAGAAGATGTCACAGGAAGCAAAGTCAAAAACCATATTGTCTGTGAGCCCTCTCCATGGAAAGTCAATTGCAGCAGCAGATAAAGCAGAAGGTACAGATGAGCCATAGAAATTTGTTTCCATCTACTGTGCATTGCCTGTGAAAACTTCACATCTCGTAAATATAACCAAGGTAATCAAGTAGTAGATGTCTGCGTTTTCCTGGGCACTGCCATCCAGAAGGGAGCTGATGGACTTTCCTTCCCAGCAACTCTTTATTGAGATAGCCCACTAACATTTCAAGGTGTTGGACTGTGACTTCTTGCAGCATCTTTAAATACTGAGAATTTCCTCCTCCTTTTTAATTTTTTAACTTTCTGTAGGCTTAGGGAAGTTTTAGGAATCCATGGACCTCCTTAAGCAGTTCTGATTAAGCACTAAAAGACTGGGAAATAAGAGTAGCCTGGTTTTTAAAGGTGCTAAGTGGTCCCAGGTTCCCACAGAGAACATAATCTGGCTATAGGCATCAAACTACATGAAATAAAATGTAGAATTGTTGTCCCATGAGTGGAATTTTGTTCTTGCAACAGGGAAAACATCTAGCACAGCCCACTGCACAGAGATCTTTTCCCTGTGATTAAATTACACCACTTCACTGCATCCTCATCTCTGGAAAGAAATCTAGCTGCTGCAGTTGGGGCTACCTTAGCAGCTGATTAGTCCTTACAACAAAGGATGGACTGCAGTCAGGCTTCACACACCTGTGGGCTCCTCAGAATCACTGCTTCTCTCTCAGACATTTACATTTTTTTTTCAGATCACTTCTAGATGTCCTTTTAGTTCCAAGTGTCTTCTTTTTTTGTTGTACAGCAATTCTTGTTTTACAGCCAAGTCTTTAAACAAGACGAAAAAATCAAAAGCATTAATTACTAGTTCTACACACACAGTTTAAATGGCGAGCTGCTGTGCCATGTCCATCCCTCCAGCAAACAGAAGACGTTGACAGGGATCTGTGCTGGGTTTGGAGACCCAGCCCAGCAGCCCAGCTTTTGGTGGTTCCAGAGTCAAATGGGTCTACATTAATCAGAAAAAACATGAAAGACATGCAATAGTACCTCAGATGTGGCAACTATCTTCATGTACCTGTAGATGGTGATCCTACCACTAGCTGCCAGCATACACAAGGATACCTCAAATGGCATCTCTTTCCCTTGGTGCTCTGTAACAAGGTGAACCCAGACCATGTTCCAGCCCAGGTCCTGGCAGCACAGGGCAGAGGCATGGGGATTCTTTAGCAGCACATAGGCTTGCTCTATAGCACTAATCACTTGGAAACTACCCACTTAACC
>PPHD01003838.1:0-30264 GCA_002909625.1 Bambusicola thoracicus | reverse complement strand
AACATTCTATAGAAATATGAGTACATATATAGTAAATTAATATTTATATTACCAATTGTTTAATATGGGAAAGAAAATATGTACTGAACACATTAAATTATATATAGCTGCTAACTGTTACTTTGCCTAAGTTTTTTGAATTCATGAATTTATGTAAAAAAATCTGTATTACGGGTGTTTTTGTTTTTTTTCTTAAGGCATTCCTATCTTGATTAATATAGTAGATATTTGACATCTTGAACTTTCCAATTTATATTTCTAGACAATACGTCACTATTTAGATCCTCTCTGGCATCAACTCGGAGCTAAGACAAAATCTTTGGTCCAGGATTTGAAGATACTGCGTACTTTGCTACAGTATCTAACTCAGTACGATTGTGTCACTTTCCTTAATCTTCTGGAGTCGCTGAAAGCAAGTGAAAAAGCTTTTGGTGAGAATTCAGGTAAGTTAATGCATGAAATACTGAGATGCTGATTCTTTTAATCAACATTCCTAAACATATGAAGGTATTTAATTAGGTTTTATATAACTAGCCATAAGGACGTAGGTTTTTATTGACACATAATGCTTTCATCTGCCCACATAACTGCTGTTACTTAACAGTGTGAGATTTGTATCGTATTTCTCTGCCTTTTATTAAGCTAGTAGTTACTTAGTGAGCAGGTAGTGCAGGTTGTACAGGTAATCCAGATAAGAGATGCGGGCTTGTATTGGAATGTCTGAATCATGTACGTTTCAAATGTCATTTTCCTTTTGTCTTTAGGTTGGCTGTTTCTTGACTCCAGTACTTCCATGTTTGTAAATGCTCGAGCCAGAGTTTATCGCATTGCAGACGAGAAACTGAATCAGAAAGGCAAAGTCTCTGAAAACAGAGATGTAAAGAAGGAAAATGGTACTCATCATTCCTGATTTTAAATTGGAGAGTGTTACGTGATTTTGAACAGTCTGCATATTATTACTTCTGCTGTGGTTCAATACACGGGTCTTACACAGCTCCAGACTTCAGTCAGCTACGTAAGATACATAAGGCATAATCTTTGCTCAAAAAGTATGTAATAAAAAACAGTAAGTAACAAAGAAGTAGAAGATTCTTCTCACCTTATTCACCTAATCACTGGGAGAGCTTGTATGGGATTGTTCTTGAATTGCATAAGTATTTAGCTTGATCTTATTCCTTTCATATGAAGGGAGAAAAAGCTGCCATTATTTTAATTAAAAATGCACAGATACATATTCAGGAGTTTCAGAATTGAAGGACAAGTGAATACTTTAACTTTTTACTTCATTAAAGCATTTTCCCTATTTTTAAATGTTTATAATTTTAATGAGTGTTCTTGAGCCCCATCAGTATAACAAGTTGCATATGTAGGCTGTTGATTATTGTGCTTGCCAACAGATATCATGCTATGACATTGAACCATTAAAGTTCTGAAGAGTATTTTGGCTTGTAAAAGCTGCTATGTTCAATTGTACTTTGTTTCAGAACTGAAAAGGGAATTGGTTCTAGAAAGTAACCCAAAATGGGAAGCTTTGAGAGAAGTACTCAATGAGATTGAAAATGAGAATAAGAACAGTGAAGACCTTGGTGGTCCAGGTGAGAGGATATTAAATTATTTTAATAGTTTTAAGTATAGTAATTTGTGGACTTAATTAGAACAAAGTATTTATGTAGAAGTGTTTGGTTTTAAAACTACTACAAAAACTTTACACATTAAAATGTGACCTTTCCCAGAATAGAATCAAACCAAAAGCTGAAGGTGGCCACCAATGGTTTGTGCTGGTGCTTCCATTTGCTGGAACCAGATGACTTCTCTACCACTGTAACCTTGGCCTTGCACCTAATCTCTATGTTATAACATCTCCATAGATGTCTTGCTGTTATCTCTTACCCAGTGTGTTTCTAACTCCTTTTCTGCTTTTCCTGTTATAGGAAGCTTTATTTTAGGAAATTGTGAGGGTAAAAAAGTGCTCTTTTCTCCCACCCACAGTGTTCTGATTGTGGATAAGAACTGGCTCTCTTGCCTAGTGCTGTAGGAGTTTATCTGAGTCAGCTAGCAGAGAATTGTTATTTAGGGCCCACAACTGTCAGTAATACTGTGTGAAACATGCATTTTTTAGAATCCCTGACACAGATGACAGAGGCCGAAAACTAGAACAGTCCCAGTTAAGTACTCTTATTCTGTATAGAAAAGAATATTTATATATTAAAAAAAAAAGTTGTCTGCTTCAGCATATACTATATTTGCTTTCTTTCAAATGATTAAAAGAAAAAAACTGATTTAGATGGTGTGAGAATAAGGAACGTTGAACTTCCATTAACCTCTGATCTTGTTTGGTACAAAATGTGGTGTAATTCAGACTTCCTGTAAGTCCACAGCAACTGCCACCACCAAGCATAAAGGCATTTGGCAGGCATGCTTCTAGGATCATTAATAATAGCTTATATGCTCAAGATGTCTTGTGGCTGGATGAAAGGAATTACAGTGTAACAGACTACAAACATGATGTTGTTTCTTGACTGCAGGGCAAGTTCTTATTTGTGCCAGTGATGACCGAGCTTGTGCACAGCTCAGGGAGTATATTACTGATGGAGCAGAAGCCTTTTTAATGAGACTGTATAATAAAACACTTGGAAAGGATGAGAAAGCTGGAGAGGTGTGGATTATGGACAGAAAAGTGGTCAAGTCCAAAGGAAATGCCAGACCAGATGCAGGACCTCAAGCCAAAAAAGCCAAACTCCCTACTGGTTCAAAACAAAACAAACACAAGAAGCAGCATGACCAAACTATAGTCCAAATGATAGGGAAAACTGAGGAGGAAAACAGAGAGGAGTTGGACGTGGAAGATAACAAAGAATTAAATGGAAGCCAAAAAGGCAGTATTGAAGAGACCATTCCTGAAGATTTCCCTGTGAAATTACCCTCAGATTCCTACTATGGTATTTTCAAAAACCCGCTCACAATTATTCATCCACTGCACGGTTGCAGCGATCCCTATGCTCTTACAAGGGTGCTGCATGAAGTAGAGCCAAGATATGTTGTACTATATGATGCAGAACTAACTTTCGTTCGGCAGCTGGAAATCTACAAGGCAGGCAGACCTGGGAAGCCTCTGAGGCAAGTTGACTTGGTGCTAATCAAGAATGCAGTTCGTCAGATTTTTATCTTGAAAGACCAATAACATCTATTGCCCACTTCTGGCAATCCACTCTGGTTGAATCCCAAAGTTTCAGTAAGAGTATATGATGTTGGTAAAAGAGGGAAAATGAGATACAAATTTTTCAGACAGTTAATGCTACTAATCTTAAATATCTGTCATCTTTTTCTTTTTTTTCCTCCAAACCCGTAGGGTTTATTTCCTCATCTATGGAAGCTCAACAGAAGAACAGCGCTACCTCACAGCCCTGAGAAAAGAGAAGGAGGCCTTTGAAAAACTAATTCGGTAACAATTAGCATATTATCTACATTGTTCATTTTTCACATTGTTTCCTTATGTGCTTGTATTTTAAATGGTTTTTACCTGTGAGAAGACATTAAATAAGCTACCCAGCACAACTGGTATTTTTACTTAGTTGTCTATGAATTTCATATTGGAAACTGTTTTTGCCTGCAGGTAACACATTTTCTAAGATATTTCTAAGGTTTTCAGAACTTAAGTAGTATTCAGGAGCAAAACAATTATTTTCTTAGACATTGTCTTCTCACCAGCTTATACTTCTAGTTCTAGTCATTAGTTCTTTTGTTTCATATGCTCTAAAAAGTTCTAACAACAAAAAGACATTTGGAAGTGCTAAAAATTCAGAATAAAAGTCTAGAATCTAGCCCAAACAATCTGGATTGTGTTTCTTGTCGGGTTTTTTCAATTAGCATTCAACTCTATGTAATTTTGCATCTTGCTGAACATTGATGTATTTTGATGTATTGACGTTTCACTGCAGTTTTTAGTAATTCTTCGCTTATGGTTCCTTAGAGAAAGAGCCAGTATGGTTGTTCCTGAAGAAAGAGAAGGAAGAGATGACACAAACCTAGACCTAATAAGAGATGTTAAGCCTGCCTCTGTTTCCACTGATACACGCAAAGCGGGTGAGCAGTTCTGAAGTTAAGCTTGCAGCTCCGAGCTGTAGAAAAGGCCTGTAACCTGCTGTGGTTGAATGTTGTCCAAAACATGTGGGTGGGTGACGGAGGCACACTGATTCTGCAGTCCTGATGGGGATCAAATAGTATCCGCCTTAGTCCATCTCTCACTTCCTTGTCTGTGAAATAACGATGAATTATATTTTTCTTTGAAAAGAATCTATAGCTTAATAAGTATGTTACCATTAAGATGAGATAACATTTGGACTATTTCTGGACAGCTGGTTGATTATGAGACCAACATTGCCTGTAGTGAGGTGCAGAGAAATAAAAACAGTGCTTCCATTATGCAGTGTGCTTCAGGGAAGGTATAGTCAAAGGTCATGAGGACAGGTTAACTCTATTTGTTCTGCCCTTTAGGTGGACAGGCACAGAAGACTGCTCAACAGACTATAATAGTGGACATGCGGGAATTTCGTAGTGAGCTTCCATCCCTGATTCATCGTCGTGGTATTGACATTGAGCCTGTTACTTTGGAAGTTGGAGATTACATTTTAACTCCTGATATCTGTGTAGAGCGAAAAAGTATCAGCGATCTTATCGGTTCCTTAAATAATGGAAGATTGTATACACAATGCATTTCTATGTCACGTTACTATAAGCGACCAATTCTTCTGATTGAATTTGATCCTAACAAACCTTTCTCCTTGATTCCACAAGGCTCCCTACGTCAGGAGATTTCCAGTAGCGATGTTACTTCTAAACTGACCCTTCTCACACTTCACTTCCCCAAGTTACGTATCCTGTGGTGTCCCTCACCCCATGCTACTGCTGAACTGTTTGAAGAGTTAAAACAAAACCGTCCACAGCCTGACGCAGAAACTGCAATGGCAGTCACAGCAGATTCTGAAGCTCTTCCTGAGTCAGACAAGTATAACCCTGGTCCTCAGGACTTTCTATTAAAAATGCCAGGTGTTAATGCAAAAAACTGCCATGCCTTAATGAACCACGTGAAAAGCATTGCTGAGCTGGTGACACTGTCAAAGGACAAACTCTGTGAAATTTTGGGTAATGCCGCCAATGCCACACAACTCTTTGACTTTATTCACATGACCTACAAGGAGGCAATATCTAAAGAAAAAAACAAAAGATGACTAATGGGACTGACCAGCATATGTTGTAGATAAGCTTTTCCTGCACGGTACTGTGGCAGGATACATGAAATATTTTTAGAAATACCCTCTAAGATAAGCGGCTATTTTCTGCAAGTGCTGTCCCGTCAGGTTTAGTATCTGAGCTAGTTATTACTGAAGGCTGGTTTCATGAGGAAAATTTTTAATACAGAAATGCAAATGATTGTTATTTCTATAGCACTTTTAACATTTTATAATAACAGTGAATGAACTAAATTCTTCATCAAGCCCGTTAAAGTTAACTGCTAAGTCTTACTGAAAGGGATGTTTCCTTTTGAAAGGTATGTCTTGTTAAAGCTAAAAGCTCTTTCACCTTATTTCCTTTAAAGTAAAATACAGATATACCACTGGGACTATTCTTTTATGACAGCATGTCTCCTCTCATATAGTGCAATGGCTTTCTGGGTAAGCTTTTCCAAAAGTATTAACAGTTCTCCCAATGTTGTCTTCTTTCCATATCCTACTCACTTGCATTTTTATGTGTTAAGTAGAGCACCTGTCAGTGAATTCAGTAAAGCTGCTGTCACCTGGAAGATATCTTAGCATTTGGTGCAGCATAAAGCAGAGAGGAAACGGGGTTATTTTGATAGTTCGTGAATGTTTACATTGCTAAAAACCACATATTATGCACTTAGCTTTGATGTGACAGCGATGCAGCAAGCTGCAGTTGCCAAAAAGATTGATCACTACCAATCTGTCATTACATGCTAATGTAATCACATTAGCTGTTTACAAACTCTTTATTATCTGTAAATACCTGTATATGTATATTTTAAAATTTTAATGACAGATCTATACGCTCTCACAATTAAGTAAGAAATTATTAGTTTCCTGTTCAAGCTCAGTAAAGACCTTATGTGCAATTTCAGATTTAATGCTTGCTGTGCATCTGAAGTGTCAATTACAAACTTGTTAATTTACAGTCTGAGCTGTGAGATTTTGAAAATGAACTTCTTTTTCTGCAGATGCAAATTTCACCAAGGTGATCCATAACAAAATTAGAATTCATTAGTTTAAAAAATAAATTATTCTAACTGTACATACCTCTTGCTTCTGATTTCCCTGTACTGAGATCAGAACATTTTTTTAGTCTGTAGCTAAGATTAGGATTTCTATTGCTGTACGTGCTGCTTTTTTTTCCATTTAGTATAAAAGTCCTTCCATAAGGCGTTTGCTTATTCAGAGCAATAAGGCCAGAAATGTTCTGCATAGAGAGTGCCTGAACAGTGGTGCTAGCATACCAGAAAACTGAACTAAAAATATAATTGTCCTGAATGCGTGCCTTAAGGAACTTGGCTCAAAAAAAGGGGAGTTGAACAACCTTTGAAAACATGTATTGTTTGTGAATTCGCATCATTAAGATATTAAACAAATGGGGTTTTTTGCTGCTTTTCAGACTGGCAGGACTGACACCCAGTATTGCACGGCAGCTTTGTCAGTACTTTTTTTCCTTAGGTTTCTGTAAGGTGAAAATAAAGGCTATGTGAAGATCTTGTAAAGCCTTTGCTGCATTAATTATATGTTAGATCAAAGTCATGCAATCAAATAATATATGTATATATTATTTAATAAATGTTGTTTGAGCGGAATTTTTGTAACTATTTTCTATTGCAGTTTTTTTCTTTAATATACACTGCAGTTATTGTTGGATGGCATTGCTCCTTTTGTCTGGATATCTTTGAGGTTTGGTTCCAGTCTAGATTATAATAATCTCTGAAGGCACGTTAGTGGTTTGTCCTTCTGAAGCAGTAGTAACCAACTGGTAAGAAAGGTGGGAGATGTCTCATGTCATGAAACCACCTAAAGTTGAACTAACAAAGCCAAGGAGTCATACTTCACCTACATGCAGCCAAAGAAAAAAAAAATGATGAAAATCCTCTGGATGCATTTTCTGACCTTACAATGTTCTTTAACTTTTTTTCCACCAAAAGTGATGAATTTTGGGTATCTTGTCACTGCTTGACTCTTAATTTTGTGCTTTTTTATTTAAAAACAGAAGTCAATATGTAAAATCGATAGGTTTTATATGCTTTTTGGATGAGGATGTTAAGTTACCCAATTGCTTGTTCCTACACTTTGTCCCAGGCTTTGCTTGCTTGATGTTTCTTCTGGAGTAACAACAAAACCAGAATCTCTTTGTAACAAAGGCAGCTTGTATTGGCAAAGGTTACTGTGCACAAGATAGGTTACATTGTAGTTCCTGTATCTAAATTATCTGGACACTGTTGCCAGTAGTGGTGGCAGTTGCACTTTTTAGCTACAAAAGCCACCATTGTTTTTTAATTGCCCCGTTGTCAGAGCGGCTCCTTGACCAGAACAAACAAAATCTTCAACATTATTTTTTCTGTATGAGCGTGTTACAGTCGGGCATTTCTAGTGCCAGCAATATTAACTGCTTTCAAATGTATGCTTGCAAAACTTGAATATAAGCCAGCTGCAGAGAAACCCACACTGCTTGTAAAACATGCGACCATACCGTAGATCAACGACTCCTAAAAGAAGTACAAAAGCTTGAATGTGAGGACTTTCTGTGACTGAGCCTTCCTCATTCGCAGTGACAATATAACCACAAATAATTTCCAAAAGATATGTCTCTTTTCTTTTAGTCATCTAGAATTCCACTTCTGTGGCTGCAGAACAGAATCTAAAAGCAATTGTGTGCCAAAAAAAAAAAAAAAAGTTATTAAGCAAATACATAATTTCTGTGCCAAACAGCATAAAGAAATACTGAGGATTGCTACAGAACTGCATTGGCTTCCCAACTGCCAATTTTTATATCAAGTTCCTTAAGCTGGATGCTACCACATGTACCATGTGGCCTAACAAAGCTTCTAGGAGGATCTGCTCCGTGATCTTCCCAGGCACAGAGGTGAGGCTCACCAGCCTGTAGTTCCCCGGGTCTTCTTTTCTCCCTTTTAAAAATGGGAGGAATGTTTCCCTTTTTCACTCAGCAGGGACTTCATCCAACAGCCACAATTTTTCAAATATGATGAGATCCCCCAGCCTCCTCTTCTCCGGGGACAGGCGGCACCAGGACTGCACAGCTGCACTTTAATTCCATGTTACATGCCCACAGCATCATTTGAAATTAAGTAAAATCTTACGGCTTCTTTGAAACTTAGTTCTCATGACCGCTACGTTTGCATTATTGTCAGATTCTCTCTTAAACTTTCATCTTTCTTACATCTTTCCTATGTTTGTTTTCTTTTGTTTTCCTTCTCTTATCCTAACTTGATGTCTGTCTGGGTTCTCCAGTTGTTTGTCCTCAGGAACGCTGCTTCAGTATTACTGCAGTCTGTAGTGTCTACTCTGCAGAATTAACATGGGGCTCTTCTCAAGACTGACTGCGCTGGATCCTTGTCCAGTACTCAATAGCCAGGGGCTTTCATCTGCAACATGTACTTTATTTTCACATTGGTCTCAGACTCGAGGTGTGACTTACTTGGAAAACTGACGTTTAGAGAAAACACAGAGCAGCAGCCCATTGGCAGTTCTTGCTAATAATACTCAAAAGGGAAGAAAAAAAGAAAGTTTGTTTTTGGAAACAGATTAACACCAGACTAAATATAGATAATTAGTTGGTGGTATAGGAAATAATGACATTTTCAAAGCATTTTTTACACACAACAAAATCCTTGGAATCTTAAGCACAGATAGCAGAATTCACGATTTTTCTTGTGACATTTATATCCCATATCCTTTTATTGCACCAGAGTAATACCACTGTCAAATTTTCAGAGCCTAAAATAACTCGTATTCCATGCATTGTTATATATCAGGACTGAGGAGACCTAAACCAACAAAGACTATTAACACATACTACACTTCCAGCAGCCACTCAAATCTTCTTTAACAACCAAACCCCTCAACCTCGCTCTTCTTCTTGCGAAGGTACACTTTGTTCTGGCTTCATCTTTAAAATCAGTGAAAATTAAAAGTTGGAAAAAAGAATCAGAAAAAAAACCTAGCAGTCACTGTATACCTGTATTAAACTATTACATGATCCTAACTGCCAACATGTACATTTTTACAAATCCATTCAGAAGTGTATCAATCCACTTTTTTTTTTTTTTTTTTTTTTTTTTTTGTAAACTGACAGAATGTTGCACTCTATTTATAAGGCTTGCAGCCTGAAAGTCTAAGACGAGAGAGACTCCCCTTACAGAATGGACACATTCAGATCACCTTCAACTCTACCACAACAACAGAAATCTAGACATCCTCCAAGAGTCCTGCCCATCCAAATAAAAAAAAAAAGAGCTAGAAACCTCTAAAGACTGTTCTACTGCACACCTCAGTGTGTCAAGTGCTAATCTATAAAAAAAGCCTCTTCAGATGGCAAAGATATTTCAACTGCTGCCTTGATTACACTTCATATAACTAAAAGCATTATATTGCACATCACTCACTGACGGATCATAATCAGGATTTTTTTCCACTAATATTTCCTTCATATGAACATTTGAACAAATAATTGTGATCTTAATCTTTGCCACAATGTGTTATAAACACTAAACTGTGATTATTTTTAATTTCTCAGCCCCATTGGCTCCTTAGGGATTCCTGCCATATTTCAGGTGGTTTAAACACTACGTGTTCTTACCGCAAACAGAGAACATTCAATTCACATCCACCAGGAATCTCTGACTTTCCTTTATTCATTAGCAATGTTGCAATTGGTGTGCAATCTTACACATATGCATTTGCAGTGTCTGCCATGCTGAGCAATAGGATCCTGTACATCTTTAATGTCTGTCTCTGAAAATGACCTTGAAAAAGTAAGCTAAGCCCATCCTGTTTCTATATATAAAACCGTTTGTTTAATTGGTGCACCAAGAATAAATAACGAGGTAATTCTGAAGATCATTCGCAGAACAGTCAGCAAGAATTGTTTCTAAAACTGAGAGCTACATCCCCTCCTTTGTGTTTTGGGTGAGTTTTTGTTTGTTTGTTTTTTGTTTTCTGAAATGGTTTCATTGTCTGGAGATGCACAGCCTTTTATCCAAATGCAAGCTCAGTACACTATTTCAAGAACAAAGCATTCTGCACATCGGTGGATTTCTGGGGTGTTTGTTTACTGAAGATAAAAATTGTTAAAAGCTTTAATCCAAACCCAGAATGTGAAGATTCTAACCATACTGGGGGGGAATACTCTCAGTCAGTTAGAGAAGACAATCATCACATTGTTTCAAAGGACATGAACAGACACTTAACAGCTTACTAAGTGCCCCAAGCCAAGAATAGTTAATAAGTAATATTTATTTAAAATGTTTTTTCAACCTGGAGTACAAGTAAGTTCCTAAAGAAAAATCAAACCTAGAAAGAAAAGCAACCTTATGCTCTTTGAAGTCATACAAAAAGACAAGAAAAGTCAAACTCGGTAAACAGGGTGTAAGAAGTCACAGAAGGGGAGTTAAGGCAAGAGTTGGTGAACAGTGCTCATTGAGACTGATGTAGGAGCTTAATGAACGGCCACATACAGAATCACAGAATGGCTTGGGTTAGAAAGAACCCCAAGGATCATCAGGTTCCAATCCCCCTGCCACAGGCAGGCTGCCAGCCACTAGATCAAGGACCAGACCAGGCTGCCCAGGGCCCCACCTAACCTGGCCTTGAACGCTGCCAGGGACGGAGCATCCACAACCTCTCTGGGCAGCCTGTTCCAGCACCTCACCGCTCTCAGTAAAAAAAAATTCCCCTAACATCCAATCTAAATCTTTCCTCCTTAAGTTTAAACTATTCCCCCTTGTCTACCACTATCTACCCACGTAAAAAAGTTGATTTCCCTCCTTTAAGCCCAGTTCCTTCAGCCTATCTGCATAGGAGAGGTGCTCCAGCTCTCTGATCATCTTCATGACCTTCTGGACTCCCTCCAGCAGCTCCACACACATTTATGTCTTGCTCCATAAGGACAAGTATATGTTATGTGCAGCATTATGGGAGAGAGAGCTGAAATCTGAGCTGGAGCTCTCCAGCTGAATCACAGTTGCAGCAGCACAAGTATTGGGGATGATAAAACTAGGATGCACAACTCAACCAGCCACATAGCTCTCATCCCAAGCAGAAAAGGGACATGAAAAGGATGGTGCCTAAAAGGTAGGAGGAACATGAATAATTACTTTTCAGGGAGAGCAAAATGATGTCATCACCTTCAGATTTCCCCCATTTGTTGCTAAGCAGCATCCTTTAGTCACAAGCTTTGACTTACAAAATGAATGGCAGCCTCCGCACATTTTGCTATTTTTACATTTTGAACTGTTCTTTTCCCAAGTTTTCATTATAACAAATAAAAATGCTTTAACAAAATAAGATGGCCAAGAGATATCTGAACCTGTGGGGAAAAGGTCTTCATTACTTCCTGGGACAAACAGGTCATGGACTCTCCAGTCTCCAACAGGGAATTAGGAGACCCATCATCTCCTAGTTAACATAGTACATGCTTCTTGCTTCTCGGGACAGAGCTTTACATGACAAACAGAACTCACATGATGTAAAAGGTGAGAATATCACACAGTTAGTTTTGCAAATTCATCATCGGTTTTCAATTTGGACAAACAAATCCCAAGATTTTTCCTCTGGTGGTGGTGAATTAATTGTATTAATTCTTTCAATGTCTATTAAGGATGTTTTCCCAGTGACCAGACATGCATTTGGTGCTCTGGGCATTCTAACAGAAAATAAAATTAAATCAATTCTGTGTGAGAAATTCTCTCACTTAATTAGCCATAAGCAGCTGGCTGCCAGTGCTCCAAGACTGAACACCAGACATCCCAACAGCAGATATCCTCTTGTCAAAATGCTTTGGTGCACTACCAGAAATTTCAGCAAATTCTAATCCTCAAAGACCAAGGAAAGCAACTGATGAGGAGTTCAGGATCTTTCATTAACTGTAGCCTATTAAGAAACCACACTTAGCTCTCCTATTTCTGCAATTTAAACGCATTGCACCTGCAACTCAGTTAAACAACAGGAGCAGCCACTTCAAAGTATGAATTTACCATCAGCTCCATCATCTTTGATATTCACAAAGTGACCATATTTTGAAGTAAGGTAATGCTGGGAGTCCTGTGGAATACGCGATGTGGAGCAGAAGATGCTTTCTGAAAAGGGAAAGAATTTGTTCAGTAGTTTCAGCAGGGCTTCTCCTGTATTTCTACAGAAAGGACAGAACATTTTTACAAGGCCTGCTAAACTGACATCATGCTGACAAATAATATTCCTTCTACCTAGCCCCTTTATTGGATATCAGTAAAGGAGACAATAAGTATTACCATCAGGGGCTTTTCTTTGTTGTCGTTGGCAGGAAGACTGAACAGAGACTCTGGAGTCCCCTGTGGAAATACAGAATCTATCATCAGCTCAAATCTTTGGGATATAAACTGCCTAAAATGATTGAAGTGCAGAGATAATAGGTATTTGCTAGCATATCAGTTAAAGACCTACCCAAAGAAATGGGAACTAATCTCTTTGGACAGTGAAAATAAGGCAAGCACCTCCACAGCGTTAACGGAAAGCTTCCCTCTTGTTTGGACATGATCAAAATCCCCTACAAGCAACTTCTGCAGCCATAGCCTCCCAGGTTTCACTTGGCTTCCTTTGTGGACTATATATACTCCATATACATGCTGGAAAAACTAGAGTTACTTTCTCACAAAAATACCTGCAGCAATGAAGAAGCATTATAAAATGCTCTTCTCACTAAATGGATCCTAATAACACATAATTAAAATCCTTAGCCAATCATTCAGTAAGCGCTAATTGTGAGACCAAAAACTCGTACAGTGTACTAGTTGGAACCTGAGCAGGAAAAAAAAAAAAAAGGAAGTGGTTCATTGGTATTCCTGGGTAAAGGCAGATTTACAGAAACACTGTGAAACACGTATCTTTTTATCCCATGCACAGAAATGTGTTTTATGGGCACAAACATATTGTTTCCTGTACTTCCATGAAGGTATATTTCCAACATGTTCTACAGTGGTATCTAAAGAATACTGAACAGATTCAATATGGTGATTGAAGAAATAAAGAAAATAACATTTTTATGGTAAGCATAGCTCACTTCTGTAAAGCAGCGTGAAGGTATGACACACTTCATGTGAGAAGGTGCCACTCGTGGTTGGCAAGGTAACTCGTGACTAAAAGCTTGTCTCTAAGGCTGCACGAGTTTGGCCACAATTCAAACAAAGTCCTTCAGTTCTTTGTGTTCAGAAGATAGAAGCTTCAAGTGCTTTCTAGAGAAGGACACTACAGATGAGTATCACAGTGCCTGCACATAGGGATAATGAAAAAAAGCATTTCCCGAATGTATACACCAATTTTCTTTTTTAGCTATTTGCTAAAATTTACACTACTGCTGCAAATGGGATTCTACTGAGTGAAATTCCTCCCCAGAATACGTGTGTGATTCCTTGATGTAGTTACCAAATACTGACATATCTGAAAAACAGATCAGAAGAGCTGCTGAATACAGGCGTGTCAAGACAGCGCATTTCTATAAACAACAGTAGCAAGTTATGACTTATAATCAGTCAGCCACATGCACTGGTTATAGCATTTGCAACAGTGAAATTATCAAACTCACATATGGCCTTGTTTTCTACAACACTGAGAATGAAACCTCTCCTGATATGCTTAGGAAAGAACTGCTGGGAAGCTTTTGGAAAATGCAAGTGACTCTGAGGTGTCACACTGCATTAAGACTTTTACAGCTACACCCCAAACAATGACACTGCACTTTGCCAGCACTGCTTGTACTTGACAGGGCTTTAAATGTGTAAAAACACACAATACTATTGATGTTAATTTGATAATTCTGTGCTAATTACATTAATTACAGGATATGTTTATTGTGTGCTTTAATGAACATTCTCCCATTAACAAAACTGAACAGCATCTACATTTCTAGAAGAAATCCTTTATGTAATAGTTATAGAACCAAAAGCATACATCATTTCTGATTCTTTTGCATTGTTTCTTTAAACGCTATCCTTCCCTAAAATACAGCTTTCACTTCCACAATGAAATAAGTACTTGTCATACATCACAACAAATATTTAGATTTGTGCAATTATTTGGTTTTTAAAGAACTGATACCCTATTATTTGCCTGTTTTTCATAACTAGTAGTTTATAGCAACAAAACAGAGCTGCAGTAGAATGAAAGCGAGGTCTCTCAGACAACAGCTTTGCTCTACTAGTTAAAATTACTCCACCTCCCTTCACTGTGCTTACTTCTGTTGCAAGCAGAGGAACGTTGAGTTCATTGTTACTCTTGGAGGCAAATGTTAAGTTCTGTGACTGAACTTCCCTGCAGTGAGAAGGAAGTGTAACAAATTTTTGTGCTCGAGACAGGAAAGGTGGTGCTCAAAGTCAAGAGCTATTGTGATGCGTTGGACAATTTCCACTGAGATTGTATGGGAGATACCATTTTCAAGAAGTTATTTGATTCCTTCAATGCATCTTCCTTTCCATGCATTAGCTAGTGTCTAAACACAGCGAGCACCAATTGCACTTAATAGGAACATTTTAATACATTTCTTTCTGATACTTCCTTTCTTCAGGTTTTCAGCACTACGCAGTATCGCTTACCATGTAAAACTCAGTAACTGCACAGTATCAACCACATCTGTACCATTCTAATATATTAATTACTGATGCTTTAATGCTTGCACAAGTTGAAATAAATGGAACAACCTAAGCTGAATACGACAATGGAGATTTTTCACCTCTTGCACACGTACATGCTTGTTTCTACATATTATGTGTATTATCTGTAATGAGGTAAACCATTTTTGAACTAATTTCATCGTTTCTATTTTTATACACAAGACAAACATGGATAAATGCTGCTGTCACCTGAAATCACAGATAATCTTTTTTTTTTCTCTGATTTTGCAGTGCTATAAATTATTTGGCTAACTTAAACATAAAACAAAAAGGTGAAGAGGCAGACTGAACTTTGTCAACTTCATCTCTCCACAGCAAAGGGGCTGCTTGCGCTTGATCTGAGGAAAACAGAAAATAAATATCTTCTTTGTGAACAGACACCAACTTCAGTAAGATGAAAACAGCAAATATTCCTATTTTTCACTGTATTCAAAGGGTGGGGGGGGGAGGGGGGGGAGACACAACCTAATTTCCTTGGTGTAATTATCTGACAGCTCATCTTCAGTGCCAATCTCACTCAAAATTCTTCACTAGAATTTAAATGCATTGGTTTCCCCCACTACTTTTGGTTTTGTGTACACCAATGAATATATAGGTGCATTTTGTTGTTGTTGTTTAATTCTTAGTTTTCCTAGAACTCTCTAAACTAACTTCTTACTCACAAAACATTAAACAACATGGATTTTAATGGGGAAAAACCAAACATTTAGTCATTTGGATGGATGATGTAGGCATAGTCATTGTGATGGCCTGGTAAAGCCTCCTTGATTTGTCCTTAAAACTGAACGCAAAAGACAGACTTAGTCATGGTTCAGTTGAATCCTTGGTTTGTGCTGAAACTCAAACAATAAGTTTGCAAATGCAGTTCAATTTCTGACTGTGGGAAAAGCGTCTTTTTATGGAAAAAGTTCCTTGAACTAAAGGAACTGCAGAGCGTTTTTAAGGTGTGTGTCTTCCTGCCTCCCTGTAACACAAATCCCTGATACTTGTTCTGCCCTCTTCATTAATAACAACAGCTGTTTGGTCACGTGTAATAATTTGCCCTGAGTTTAGAGTATCATTTCTCTCAGCAGGAGAACGTGATGTTTGGGCACAGTAGTTACCTGCTGAACTCATGTGTTTCTCATTTTTCTGCCTTAGCTTTTGAAGTTTTAGGATCTTCTCCAACCAATATAATGGCAAAACTGGATTAATATCATAACCCCTGTGGCAGATATTACTGCTAGAAAAGGGAAAGTTCAGAAATAGATTGCTTCTATTCAATTTCACCTTTTTTGTAATCCTGATTTAACAAATGGCACACATCACGCTGTGTAGATATTAGTAGCTGCTCACATTGCCAGTTCTAACAGCAGACTCACATCTGAACTGTTTTATTCAGAGGCTGACAGAAGTGAATCTGGAGTGAACTACTACAGGTTTTAATGAGACGTTCATGCAGCACGTTGTTGCTTCCAGGTCATTGCTGGTTTTAGTTTGTCTCTGAAATTGGTTAAAATCTGATTAAGTAACTCTAAATTAGATGAACGTATAAGTTATGTGCCCTAGTTTAAAAGACAAAACAATCAATCTCCCTTCCAACCCACCTAATTCAAACAAGCCACGTTTGAAATGTCCAAGTATTAGTCTGCAATGAAGTACACCAGAATGTTTAAAACTGTATGAAATTTTAAAACTCCTTCATGCACGTGCGTGTTCTGTTGAATGAAGGCACCAAACCTCATGAGAGCCAGGAACCAAATCGGGCTTGGAGGTCTCAGGCAGCCGCAGCCCCCTGGCGGGCTCCGCAGCACCAGCAAACAAACACACACCTCAGCCTCGGGCTGTTCTACACGCGGCAGCTCAGCCCTTGAGCTCCACTAAAAAGCGCAGAACAGAACCGGAGCTGTCAACCACAGCCCCGCACAGTCTCGCCCCGTGCTAACGGGAGGAACGCCTCATTTTCTGAGCTGCGCCTTTTCACGCTCAGGCCGTGATCCCATCACCTTTTTCAGCTGAGTGCCGCTTTCCTCCCAGCTGCTGTGACGCTCGGTCAAACTCAGACGCCTCAACCTTTTAACGCTACGGCCGCGACTCCACCTCGCTCCTCGCACGGCGCGGCCTGCAGTCGCGCGCCGGGCCTTCCCTCTCACCTCAGGCCCCCGAGGGAGCGCCGCTCCCCAAGGCCTCACCTCACGGCGCCGCGCCGCGCCCTCCCGCGGGAAGGAGGGAGGTGCCCGCGCTCGGGGACCGCCTTGGGGCGGAGCCAACGGCCACCGCGGAGAGCGGCGGCGCCCCTCGGGCGGCGGGGAGGAGTTCCGAGAAGCGCGGAGCGGCGCGCAGAACTGCGGCCGGCCTCCGTGAGAGGGCGCGCGGTGCCCGGAAGCAGCGGCCCCAACTGCCGCCCGTTCCCGCCCCCACACGTGTGAGGCGGCCGCACGGCGTGAGCGCGCGCGTCTCCCCGCCCCCACCCGAGGGCCAACCGCCGGGGCGCGCGCCCGGGGGCGGTCTCGGCCGCGGAGCTCGCGAGAGGACATCATGTCCGCGGCGGCGGCGGCGGGCGAGGGTGAGTTAGGGTGGGAGGGCGCGCGCGCGCGAGCGAGTGGGGGGCGGGCGGTGCCGCCGCCCAGCCGGGCTCCTCCACGCGGGGCCCCCGCCTCAAGCTCTGGCACAGCGGCGGCTCGCCTCCGGCTGGCGGAGAGGCTGCAGGCCGGCCCCCCAGGAGAGCACGGAGGGCAGCGAGCGGCAGCGCAGTCCGTTGCCGCCGCCCGGCCCCTAAGTAGGCCGACCGCCTACCTGGGCCAGAGCCGTATTGGAGAGGCTGACGCCCGTGGCCCGGCGCCAGCAGGGGGGACCGCCCGGCGTGCTGCTGGGGGCCCCGAGCGGAGCGCCGTCCTCCCGCCGGCGGAGGGCGGTGTCCTCTCAGCGCGGGCTCCTCCGCGCCCCTCAGCGGCCGCCCCGCTCCGACCCGCAGGTGGCTGCCGGCCCGGCCCGTGGAGCTCTCTGCCTCGGGCTGCCCGTGCGGTGCGGTCGCGGACTTACTCAGTTTTTTCTTCTGCGTAGGCCGGAGAAACTGACGGGTGAGGAGCCGGGCCTGTGCCGCGCTCTGGGCTGAAAGACATCCGCAGGGCCCGGCCTTAGAAATAAGTGTGCTAAATGAAAGCTTCTCCTTCCTCAGAGCGCTGAGGAAGAGTGATCTAGTGGTCATCACCCCAATCTGCTCCTGCAGTCGATTCCCTCACCTGTACGAAAGCCCTTGTATCAGGGTGTGCTGAGGCATTTGCATTAGACCTGAAATCAGATTTGATGTTCACAGGGCAAAGCTTCACCAAAGAGGGAACTCCAGAAAGAGCTCCTTCCCCAGTGGCAGTCAGCCCTTAAAAGAGGTCTAAGAGAGCTGCAGCCAGGCTGCCCCCCCACCCTTCCAGTCACACCTCTGAATTGCCTCCACCTGTGCTCCCAGGGCTGACCAGTCCTTTCCCAGGTGATCAATCAGTGGTTCAGGCTGGGACTCAACAGTTGCCATACACCACCCTCCAAGATAACTGTGATTTCTGAACTTTCCTAAATATAGTACTGATGTAATCATACATGTGTGTATACATACGTGTGTATGTGCATTCTGTAATGTGCTAATAAAAGATGATTGAAGAAATGTTTGAATTCTCATAGCATAAAGTCAAAACATGACTGTTATTAGTTTTCTTTTTCTTTAGAGAGGTTCATTTGTGTTGGCATCTGTAGGTAAATAGAATATGTTTCTGTTAATACATGAAGTTATAGTGAATAAATGTAAATAGAAGTTAAACTTTGAAGACATTCCAGCTGTAAAGGAATCAATGAGTAGAACTTGAAGGACCTAGAACTTGTTTCGCATACTGCGGTTGGGCTGAAAGGGGTGGGTGGTGCATCTCTAGCACTATTGCCCTTGCCAGAGGTAACTGGAAAAACAAAAAACAGTGCAAAAGCTGAGAAGGAAAAACTTGCGTTGTTAATGTTTTAAATTCTTGAGTGAAATAGTATGTGCAGCTTTTAAGGTAATCCCTGTGACATCTTTTGTGATCTTTGTTTTTCTTATCTTTTCCATTTACCAGAAATGTGCTGAAAGCAGACGCTACAAGAGGACACTATAAGAGGAGGATCCACAGTAAGTGCTGCATCTTAAAACGATTGTGATTTCTTTAATACAGGTTTTTTAATTAATGAAACTGTGGTATGAAACTTATGTTTTTTCTTTTTAATGAGCCGTGTATAACATATTAGCCATTATTATATCTCATACGTGTATCATATATAGGATTATTTTATAATCCTGGTAAAGTTAATGGCTTTTTGTATAAAAATGTTTTTGTCATGCAAAAAAGAATTTGGGGATACGATTAAATCATGTATTCTCTTTTTGAGAGTCGTCGTACTTACAAGCCTTCACAGATTTTGGAAGACTGTTTCTAAATGTTAGCAGCACTTTGTTTATATTTAACAGTTACTTGACAGTGACCCAGGTTACTCTACTAGCTGGACATGTTACAGGACAGCACTTCCGGACTGCCACCATACCAGTGTGTTTTGATTAAATAGACCCTGTTATAGGTGAAGATGGGAGGCTGCCTTCTCACAGGGAGTAACTGAGAACGCTGTGGTAGGATTGTACTTCAGTGTTAAGAAGACTAAACATTCAAGTAGCTTAGCAAAATAAGGAAATGGGTTTTGTCAACTTTTTAACATTTGCAGTTTAGAAATGGAATGTTTCTGCTGTTCAGCTGCTACAGAATTGGTGAAAATTCTGAGCCCGCTCCCTGTCTCACCATCTTTTGTATGAGAAGGAGAAGGAATTTTGTTCCTGGAAGAAGGAAGGGCAGTTTTGTTTTTAAAATAACCAAGGCAGAGCACCAAGCTTAAAACCTCCTTGATTATTTCTGAGGCCTCTCTAAGATAAAAACAGAGCATTATTCTACCTCTGTCGAAAAAGCCAGACAAATTTTATGGCTAAGAACTGCTCCAGAGACTGTAAGAAGAGCAGCAAGTACTAAAACTGGATATGAGCAGAAGGTAGTATGTATCTGGAGCATTGATGTATTCCAACAAATCTGCTTGCAGCCTAAGCCAAACTGGAATCTACCACTGGAGTATCCCAGCCAGACAATAGAATGTAGTGAGAATAATCACGAGTGCAGTCTGACTTAAAAAGCAAAGTCATTTTCCAGAGTTTAGTAAGAATTTTTAATTATGGCTCTCGGAGTGTGGTGGTCTGCCTTTATGCAAACTTACCATCTGTATTACCACACTGACTGTTGTGGTACGTTTGACTTTCCTAGTGTGTAAATGCTATCAAGATACTTCATGGAATCACGTTTCTTCCCTGGTCTTAAAATGAAGTGAAAGCTACCAATAATGGACTTGGAAATATTCAACATGTTATTTCTCTATGCTTCAGCTAATCACTTGTGAAAGTCAATTGCTCCTTTGATGGAAAAGAACCTGAGATGAGACTTGGCTGGCTTCTAGAGGGTTTTGAGTTGGATGGTGCTGTCTCCTGCCTTGTCTGTACTTTTTTTAATTATTTTTTGGACAAGTTAACCAGCTTCTGAGAGAAATATCTCAACTGATTTGGTAACAGCACTCCTAAGTTTGATGTTCAGTAGAGAAGCCCTCATCAGACGGAACTCTGATTGGCAGCAGCTGTCTGGGCAGTCAGAAGTATTCACTCTGGACTGGCCATGTGAGGACACCTTGTCACTTGTCTGCTGAGGGTGGCAAATGAGGTACAGTTGGGAAACTGGAGTTACAAATAAAAATTTAGAAGACAGAGCCCAAGACCGGGCAGCCCATTCCAGTGCTTAACAACCATTTCTCTAAAGAAGCTTTTCCTGATAGCCAACCTAAACCTCCCCTGCCACAGCTTGAGGCAATTTCCCCTCATCCTGTCACCTGTCACCAGTGAGAAAAGACCAACCCCGCTCTCACTGTAATCACCTTTCAGGTATTGGAAGAGAGCGATAAGGTCTCTCCTCAGTCTCCTTTTCCCCAGACTAAACAGCCCCAGTTCCATATTTTAAGATCTCATATTTGGGTACTTGGCTAAAGCCATTGATTAAATGTTTGAAAACTGTTTTTAAATCTGGGCATGATGCCAGAAGCAACAGAGTGAGAGAGGAGTCATAGTTGAGCTCGGTTTTGATCTTCACACCAAACAGTGAAATGCAAATGAACCAAACGTGGAAAAAAAAAAATGGCAGGCCCCATGTCTTTACTTCCTTTATCGAATGTGATTTTACATAATCAGCTGTAATCTGTAGTCATGAAAAAGGTGGACAGTGGCATTTTTATTTCCACATTTTGTTTCTGTTATTAGAAGTCTGTTGGAAGGCTAGGAAACAGTTGCTGAAAACTTGATAAAAAATTCTACAGATGTTCAAGTCAGTTTGCCAGACAATCCTTATTATAAATGAAAAAGAGGGAGCTCATAAAGAATTCCGAGGCAGAGAAACTTGTGAAAACAGTTCCAGGGGGTACATCCCACTGAAGTCCAGTTCATGCCCTTAAACGGCTCTTACATCTCACAAAGTGACAACTTTCTCAGTATTTCCTATCTGCACAGAGAGACATCAACACACGGACATGTGGGAGGCATTGCTGGCTCTACCCTTTATTTTGCTCCCATGTCATAGAAAATGAAAATGTATTGTTTGATGAGGTCCTAATCCTGCGAAGTTGTAAGTGTTCGTTTATGACATCACGCTCATCGCACAAAGTTAAACCATGCTTGATGCTTTTCAGGATTTAGAAACGGGTACAGCTTTAGGAAAGCAATAGCTGTGACTTAGCATAGGCAAGGAAATCTGTAAATGCCACTGAAGAGTATTCATTGTAGTGAATTCTGGTCTTACGAAGTGTTCGTACTTAAATGTAATCCGTGTGGATGTGCTGTGTCACCAGTAATCTCACTTTGTTTTAAAGCACTCTGTAAGTTGTACACATCAACGGTATTTTTGTATGTAGTGAGTTAGCAATCTTTCTCCGTGTATTTGATTTTGTATGTAAGCCACTTTGTAAGCGTGAAAGCAAAGCAGAGTTTGTGCTTTTTTTTTTAAATCTTTATTCAGTGATAATATGGTGGAAGAGGGCCGTGGAATGTGTTTGTTTTGAACATGGAGCTTTCTGGATATGCTAAAATTACTGTACAGAAATTAATGGAATCTTTATAATGATTACATTTGTCTTGAATTGTACCATTTGTGTATTACTTAGATTTTTGACTAATAAATCTCTTTAATCATTTCGGATCATTTGGGTATTCATTATGATATCACATTAGTTGGTGGGAAATACTTCCATAGCTTGTTTTTCAGGGCTCTTTCTTAATAATAATAATAATGATCTTAAAAACGCATCCATGAGAAATACAACTTAAACCAGATTGTCAGAAGGAATGCCCTCGTGGTGCGATACAAGCGATGAATGTGATAACAATACTTGCTATCATGAAATACTGAGGTATTGGTCCAAAAGCAAAGCTGAGCAGGTACCAAATGGGTTTGGGCCTTGCTTTTACTTCTTCAAAAAATGCCAGTGTTTCTGGAGTTCAGCTGATACATTTTAGGTAAATACTGAATATAGTTACAACATCAGACAACTATATGAAGTTATGGGAATGATTGAAAGCCTCACTTACATGCTGCAATTCCTTCAGGGCTTCCTGTTCAGCAAAAGGATTTTAATAACCTATTTGTAATGGTAACAGTCACCTTGTTTCAAGTAAATAATTAATGAGAAGTCATTGCTCAGCCTTGGTTGTTTCTGAATTTGTATGGGCTATTTACATTATTCTTTGCATCAGTGTCAGTTGTAGCAGCAGTTATACTGTAAGTTGCAAATGCTGTCAGCTTATAAAAGTGAGCAAATGCGATCAGTTCATACAAAATGTAAACCACCCACATGGCTCCAGGAATTAAAAATCTTCCAATATGCAACTAGCTTCAGAGAATCACTCTGCATCTGTAGATGGTTTCAGCCATCTTTCTCTGCTTTTGTGAATAATGTAGTGTAACTGGTGATTTCTCCTGGAATCAGATCAGCGTGGTGAGACAAGCTGTTCTGGCTGCGGCAGATCTGAGTTGAGTGGTTAACGACTCCCTCCTTCCTCTGCCAGATGTTCCACCCTTCCTCAATTTTACCAGCTTAACCATTTGACTGCTTTCTTACCAGCTCCTCTAAAACAGGCCTAATTTTAAAAACTCATCTGTGCAGAACTGGAAAAACAGGAAGGTGGACTCTGGGAAGTGTTGAAATGCTGATGGTAACAACCTGCAGCAGTCAGCAGCACATCTTTCTCTGCCCTGAGAAGGTTCTGAGCAGAAGCAAATCCAGGCAACGCAGTGAGAAACTAGAAATCTGAAAATGAGGATGGATAAAGCGCTGTACGATACATACCATTCTTTTTTTTCTTTTCAGACTAAAGCAGGCTGATTAACATTTCTAAATTTACTGTTTCTTAAATATTTTTGGCAGTAGTGGGGCCAGAATGTAGTCCGAAAGACAAAGTTCTGAAGCAGTAAGTGGATGTAGTCAAGAGACTCCACATCTAGATGATATGGCAAATTGGGAACATCTCTTTGAGGCAACACTTAAGGGAAGAAAAGATACAACAGGGAAAGCACACGGAGAGTATTTGATGGGTGAAGTGAAAGTTGGGATAGGTCAAAATGTCTAATACACAAATAAAACTTAAATTACTATGTAGGAGAGAAATTACAGCTCAAAATGTTTTCAGACTTAGGAGTTTGTAAGCTGTGTTTCTCTAGTTCTGATATGTTTTTGAAATGCTCAGTAAGAGCTTTTTCTGCATGATGCAGAAGGATATTAGAAAACAGTATTTAAAAACATTTCAGCCTGTGCTGTAAGGGTTTTTCTGTCTGTCCCAACAGTTCAGACAAGGTCATAGTAAACCAGAAGTAGGATGGTGGAAATCATCTGCCAGACCACTGATTTTGTCAGTCAGCACAGCTGCAGATGAATGCGGTGGTTCCAACAGAAGCGACCCATGTTTGGTGACTGTCATCAGACCTACCTGGAGCGTAAATTATGTTAACATTTGCAGTAGGTGTTCCAGGGGCGTTCTGTGTTAAACAGCTCTTACTGAGGGTTATCCCTTAATTTAAGATTTTTCAGAATAAGGCGGTGTTGCACTTTCTATATTAAAATCCATTAGCAGCGTTTTCCTTGTAATTTAGAAATGCTGTGTTCTTTACTGTGAGGAGCAGTTTATGGACAAACTGTCTTTTACTCACATCATATGAGTTACATTTCATTCTTGAGGTTATTACTTCCACTGTAAGTTTATAATTATTTTCCTTAAGATCTCTGGAAATGATCAGTCTTAACTGAGTGAATGAAATAATTTGTTGCCGTCAGGCTTTCTTAGTTTTCAGACTGCACCCGGAAAAGTTTTATCTTCGAATACAAGAGGCTTTTTTTCTGTGTATTTATTAACTTTCTGTTGAGCAGGTCTTAAGTTTTTAAGTATTTCTGAAGGCCATTATGTTTCTTTCTGTATCAGCGTATTCTTGGATGCTGCTAGTTCTGAGTAAGGGGAGGACTTTTTTGTTTCATTTAATATGGAGGAACGTGAGAATGGTGATTGTTTTACAAGGGGAAGGTTTAGTGGCTGTTTTCATTTGAAACTGTAATCAGAGATAATATTAAAAAATAGCAGATTTCTGGATGTCAAAGCTGTTAAGTTTAGCAAACGATGCAGAGCTCTACAGTAAACAGTTCTATAGTTGGTCTCTCTTATTTATTTTTTATCAAGCAGCTTTGTAGAGAATGAAATACCGAAACATACAATAGCTTAGCAGATAAGACTTCTTTGAAAGTGACTTTAGGCAACATGAACTCTCCTGACCTAAAGTTTCTGCACTATTGGACTTCAGTTAACTTCAGCATGAAAAATGGAATTCCAGTTCATGTTAGTCTTGGAGTTCCTGAGAAATTGTGAGGGCATGGACTGTGGATTACATCATTAAGCTGTTTAGAACATCAGAGTCTTCAGGCACCCTAATAATAACATACTTCTGGTTATTTTAGAGTATGGATGTTGATCTGGGGATTAAGTTGGATTTACTTATTATCTTTGTTGTGTACTCATAAAAAAGCAATAAGTGATATCCCTTCCTGTGGTCTTGCTTTGTTATTCGGGATGCTGGTGGGCATCTTAGAAGCATGCTTGATTTGAGAAGTAAAAGCATTGGATTTTCTTTTGCAAAGAGTATTGTTTTATTTTTGAAGCCAAAATATTCTGTTTGCAATATGTCTTCATGCTTAATTTCCAATGTTCAGTAATTTGGGGATATGTGAGGGCTTTTTGTTTTGTTGTTCATTTTTTACCTGAAGCTTAAGCATTTGAATTTAAGCATTCTCTTATTGTGCATTGTTACTGTATCTATGAAAAATGTATTACAGGTCTTGGGAAGATGCTGTGGGGTGTAAATCTATTATGGATGATATAATTGGGTTCACGTTCTGACCTTTTGTCACTACTATATAAAAAATCAGGTCACTGCATACCGCATGGGGTATGAGCAGTAGAACTACCATTCAAATGCTCACTGATTCACTGTTAGCAAATATAATATGACACTTTGTACTGTTAGCTTCTGGGTCAGGTGAAATAATTTGCTCTTTGACTCTGCTGTATTGGATGCAATTTGGAGAAGTGAGTGAAAACTGAGGTGGAAAGAGATTGTCTTTCTGAAGCCATGAACCTAAACGTGACAGCTGGTATATAAGTGAGGAAACCTGGGCGCTCTTTTCCTTTTAACAGCTTTTTAAAGTTTGCAGCGGACTTGGTAAAGCCCTTGTTAATACTTCTAAGCCAATCAAAGTCATATTTGTCCAGTTTCAGTGGCAGCTTTGGCTAACTGGATTAAGTAATGTGACTCTAGGATAATGACAAACAGCGGAGAATAATTTAGTGAAGAGTTAGGAGAGTGCCAACATTTTGTGCAACTGCCTCTTTCAGTTGAGTGAGATGGGCATTCATATCCACACAGCGTGCGTGTGATGAATAGGTGTATATAGTGTACATAGCTGTGGGTAACTGACCCTTTGGGAGCAACAGGGAAGTCTTCAGAATCTTCCAGTCGTAGATCAAAGGGTTTGGTCTAATCAAGATAGTGGCACTATAAACATTATCTTAAAACTTCCACCACCTCCTTTAGTGATCTCTGATGGTATTTCTGTTGACACATCACACACACTAAACAAAATCGTTATAAAATAGATGATTCATTGAACTTCTAAGGTGGAAATGTTATTCTAGGCCTCTATTTTATTTCTAGTTAAAAGAGACAACGTAGAGGAGATCAAGCACTTCCAACAACTTTGCAAAGTAAAATCAGTCATTTAGGACAGTTGCATATATATGATCTTGTCATGCTTTTTGCGGGGATTGTAGAGTGCTAAATGAGAGAACAGAAAAGGGAATTTTAGATGTTAGCATAAATCATATGAAGGAAGTATGATTAATAGCTGCAGCTTAGAATTTTCAGAACAGTGAAATTTACACATCTATCTACCACTTCTAAATTTTTCTTTTGTTCCACTAATGGGTTAAATTGAACAAGTTTTAGTTTCAGAAATTAAGAACAAGTTGGCCAGTTTCCATGGGAGCTGATTGAGCGTTCTGTTTGTGTTGTTAATATCTGAAAGTAACTGTGTTGGCTCAAGTTAACAGGCAACGAATGCTTTGTGAAAAAGAATTTCTAAGCTGTCTTGAGGTTATGAATAGGGACTACTTAAACGGGTGCCATCTGCCTGTGTGCACTGAGTTGCAGGTAAGATATACTCATCCTGATATTTGCAAGATATCTTAAATTGAAGTTGCTAGTAAGCCGTAATTGTGCTACATTATTTTGAATTAATACCTTATTAGTATTTAAGTTATTACTGAACATGAATCATAATTGAATTTTGTCCTGTAATAGTTGACTGTATTCTTTAAAAGGTTACGTCTTTGGCACATGCAGTGTTCTGTTAACACTTTCAACAGTGTCTAGAAATAAAAATAAGCAAAGTGTTTCTTTTTCAAGACATTTCATTTAACAGAAATCATTTTGTAACGTTCAGTTACGCTCATGAAGGAAGGTAGAAAGTAGCATGTTTCACAGGAAACAGTCCTGCAGTTCCTTCCTCTTTGACCTGAATCCTAATGCTTTCCTTGCTTTGTTCTGTTCAAGGGCTTGGTTTACAGGCACTAAAATAAACAGAACAGCACCTGCAGCTTAGTCATAAATGGGAACATCTTGAAGTAGCAAAGCAAACAAATGAAATCCTGGAGAAGTTAAACCTTTTCTGAAATGCCTTGGGTGTTCTACCAACACTCATTTTTAAACCTGAACAACATTTTGGCTATTGAAGAAGACTAAACATGTTAAAGGTTATGGACAAAGTTATTGATAAAAGTTATTTTGAACTGTCAGAGCTCCTATTAAAAAGCTTCTAAGATACGATGACGCTAAAATATCTAGCAGTTCTATGATGCATTAATAGTAACTGTTTGACCTTGACTCTAGACTTGAGCTATCAAGTGCCTTAATAATACTAAAATGAACATTTATGCTTTGAATTGTTTAGGTTGTCAACTCCAATTACATAAACATGCTCTACTAACAACACAATTTATGTTTGCCTGCCATAGGAAATCACGGGCATGAGTCACTCTAAAAGCACTGCATCTCTTCCTCTCCTTGGAGCAGGCCGCTGATCCCCAGCTCTCCTCTCTGGGAAATTACTTTTGTAGCTGACCCGTGCTGCAGGGTTTAGTGCGCTAAATGCTCCCGTGCATTTTGCATATTTATGTACAAGGCCTACTTGTATGGGTTGGTGGGGAAGAAGGAGGTACAGAGCTTTCCAAGAGTGTGACTGCTGGGACACAACTGATTTGAAGATTAGAAGGGAAATCTGTTGTCTGTGCTCATGATAGGGCCAGCTGCATTCCGAAAGCTTGCCCTTATGAGAACACAAAGAACTGTTGAGTTACTGTCGTGCTGCTACTTCAGCACACTATCCCAGATAAAAATCATTAATGCTCACTGGTTAAATTGAAGTGATGTGTGAAAGTGTACCTGTCCACTGAAAGCTTATTACTGTTCCAGAGATCGTTGTCCTCACTATTTTTGAGACACTGACAAGGAGATCCAAGAGCTTCATGCAAAGGACTTGCATGGGCTGGTCGGTTCACCTGCTGGATGTGGTGCTTGAGCTATATTAAGAGCATCTTTTGTAGCGTTTCCCAACACATTACAAAATAAATAAATAAACAAATAAAATCTGCAATTCTAGTATTCTTTCCACAGATTATTCTGGTGTTTTACAAACTGATGGCTATATCATTCAAATTTTCTGAGTTTTACAAGTCAAGAAACTGAAACCTATGCAATTTGCCAGCATGATACTGTAATAAATTATGTACTGTAACCTGGCATCCCTGATGTCTAATCTGGTGTGACAAGAATTTTATACTGCAGTATAGTGAAACTATGGTCATATCAGCCATTTGACCTGGCCTGTGTGAAAGCAGTGCAGTTCTGGAGGTTTTTTTTCTGGCTGATTTTGTACAAATCAAACTGGCTTTACTGCCTAAGTATGCTGCCTGTGACTGAATACACTGAATAGAATACCAGCTCTGGTGTTCCAAGTGGCAGAAAGGTATGCCTTTTTCCCCTTCAAAGGTTTTTCTAAGGAAATATTTTTTAGAGATAAAATGATTAAAAAAAAAAGCAGCAGCAGCAGCATTTGTCTTGAGCAGTTAAGAAAGATAGCAACCACCTACAGTCTGTGAGGACACTTACATAAGAGTAGTTTACTGTACAGTAGTTCTTTCCCAGTACTGGCATACCACTTCTGAGCAGTTGTCAGATAAATGTGAACTGATGCCTCGCTTGCAAGGTTGGTGCATGTTTTGGTAATCTACTCTGAAGGTTAAGTAGGAAAATGATTTTGTTTTGTGATTCATTTTATTACTCTTACTTGTTTTGCCTGGTTGTGTGTAAAAACCCTCCAAACTTGAAATCCCTTTCAGCAGTCACAAAAGACTGGTTTTATTTTAATTACTACAAATAAAATGGTATTTTATTTTTAAAAACTTTGTAAATAGAAAGGTTTCTCATACGTAAGGGAATGGCAGTTGATACAACTTCCTAACTTCAGGTGTATTTGTTTGAAGGAGTGGTGATCTCTGAAGAAATAACCGTTGACTTCTGTTTGTCAGATTAGCTCTGTATAAAATGAAGCTTTCTCAGATGACACAGAATTATGTAGAATATACTACGTAGAATATCAAGATTTCCATTTAACAGCATAGATGTTTTAGAGGTGTATTTTTATTATACATCTACTGTTGTGTTTGAGTTATATGTTACTGATAGACTTCTGTATCTTGGCCTGCTTAAAATCAAGGGCCATATAGATAACAGTACCAGCTGTAAATGCAGATGACAAATATGAAGTAATTCTTTAAGACTGAGCATGTTTTAAGGGGATGAAAGAGGGGAAGCAAATATCTTTTATTCAACTGTAATTAAGTAGTACTACTATTGTACTATGGCACACACAATTCTAAATCAGATCACAGTTTCTCACATTGGCACACAGTGATTGGATATTCAGTGTACAGTGCTTGATTTCAAAGTAAGTGAATGTCTCCTCCTACTTTTTGCATTTCAACTGCTGCTCAGCAGTCAATTGTATTACAAGTGCTGGAACGTATTTTGGCTTTTAAAAACTGAAGGTAGAAGGGAGATGTCCTACATACCTGATCTGGTTTCACAGTGAAGTAAATACTGCTGGTTGTTGACTTCCAGCTGATGCCAAACAAGTTGTATACAACTCCTGTACTGAAAAGCAGTGGTGATTTATCACCTCATAGATAAAATAGTGTACAAAAGACATTGGTTTCATAGATTTCTCATCCTGGTTCTTTTTCTTGTTGTTTTCGAAAGCTGTTTATCAAAATAACTCTCTTTTAAGTTTCATAATTACTTTGTCAGCCAATAGGGAAAGCCCTGTTACTTAGGACAAACTATTAATTCCATGAAGGTTGCATTTTTGCATTTAGATGTTTTTCTTTTTAGGAAGTAGAACAGCTGATTTTGCCTTAGGCACTATGTATGGCAAACAGGTATACAGATTATAAGGTAAATAAGTATAGGACCAAAGAGATTATTGCATTTACAAAGAAGTAATGAAATAAAGAGCTTACCCATATCCTGGGCTCACTAAAGATCTCCAAGAGGGCTAACCTTTAGATAGAGATCCTTCCTCCTTGGGAGTCAGCCCTTCAATGGGGTCTCTGTGTG
>PPHD01003837.1:0-13910 GCA_002909625.1 Bambusicola thoracicus | reverse complement strand
TTTTTTTTTTTTTCTTCCCTTTTTCTGATTCCTTCCTTCCTTAGTTTTCTGCTCTCCTGACTCCTTTGTCCTTCATTATCCTCTTTCCTGTTATTTTGCTTAAAACTGGCAAAAATTACCAACTGCACAGGCGTTAAAACTGGCCCCAGTTCCAAATATAAGCCCAAATCTAGGCCAGGGGTATATTTGGCAAATACAAATCCTTGCCAGATTTACACAGCTCTAATAATAAGGTGACAAGAACCGTGCACAGGATTACGGATGTGGCCTCACTCATCCCTTACAAAGTGCCAAAACAGTTTCCTTTGACTTTTATTCAACCTTTGCTCGCGAATCTCAGACCGTGAGCTTCAAACAAACAAAAACCCCCAAAATACCAAACTCCTGCTTTGTATCTGGGTGAAGGTTTACATGCACTGCTTTCCATCACCCCTCAGACCTGTCTGCCTCCACTGAACACCATCACAAGCCTATGCAGAGCAGCGTAGCATCCTTATAACTACGGAGTCATTAAGGTTGGAAAAGACCTCCAAGACCACCAAGTCCCACCCAAGCCCATCCCTAGCATGCCCACTGACCACGTACCCCAGTGCCACATCTCCATGGTTCTTGGAAACCGTGTTCCTTATTCCTCGGTTTAGGCAGGATCCTAAATCCTCACCTCACTCCCCTCACCCAAGCGGGCCCAGGACAAACCCAGCTCCCCAGCTGTGCCCAGCAACCACCAAAGCCCAGTCTGGTTTCCCACGTGGCACAGCCACTCTGTCACTATCAGAGTAGAGCAGGTTCACACTGCCCTCTTCCCTCCTTATCCTGCACGGCTGGCCAGGCGCAGGGGTCACCTCCATTCCCAACACCTGCAGAGCTTTACACCCTCCCCACCACCAGCTTTCCCCAAGCACCCACCAACACATCTTTCCTCCTCTCCCCTTTTCCTTATACTCCCACCCTGCATTTAAGCAATCATTTTACTCCGCATTTTATAATCTCAAAGACTTTGAAAGCAAATAACAGCGACAGCATCACACCAATCTCTGTGACTTCACGGAGCCACATTCAGATGCTCCTCTGCCCGGGTCTATCTGCAGAGCTGTGGCCAAAGCTGTGTTTTATGCCGCCTTTCTTTAAAGCGCAGCTCACTCCCCTCCGTTTTGTATCATCAGCAAATCTCATTACACGATGGAAGAAATATGTGGGCTCTTATGAGAGAACAAGTCTAGCTTCAAAGCCAAGTCCATTCCCAACGTGTTACAGGTGTGCACCACATGAGCAGGCACAGAGACTGCAACTGTTCAGGGTGTGATGACAGCTCCATATAATGTGATCAAAAACATTTCACATGTTAGAAAAAAAATCAAAAGTTAGACAGAGAATTGCTCCGCCGTGCAAGGAGGTGAAATCTCCTCACACAGAGCATACTGGGAAGGACTGCCTGGTGACACCATGGAGGCACAGCCCGGTTCAAGCACATCCTGCTGCCCGCGGAGCCTGCTGGGCTCGCCTGGAGGAGGGGCTGCAGGGACCCCCTGGGCTGACCCCAATTTGGGTACCGAACTTCTGGTCCACCTTCAGAATACAGAGAGAAGCAAAAAGACACAACGGCCGGAGCCCCACTGCCCACGCTCCATTGTGAATCCAACAGCACAAAGCAGGTTTTAAAATGGCAGGGGTTTGGGCAATGCTACAGATACAGAAAATGCTGATTCAGGGCATGGAAAGCTAATTTTTGTGTTTACAGCAGAAGGCCAAAGTACCTCCACAGTGGAAGTCACTCTCAGGTGAACACTCACAGGTCTAACGCCAACACAATCCGGCCTAACTGAAAGAAAAAGCTGTGAGCATTACCCCTTCCCATAAGCACTACTGCTCTGACAGGTTTGGGTTCTCCGCTGCTTCCAGAAGTGGTGAACTGAGATCACATTGAGCAGATTTAGGATTCTCTGCCTCAACTGAGGAATAAGGAACGCAGTTTCCAAGAACCATGGAGATGTGGCACTGGGGGATGTGGTCAGTGGGGATGGTGGGGATGGGTCTGGGTGGGACCCGGTGGTCTTGGAGGTCTTCTCCATCCTTAATGACTCCGTAGATGTAAAGATGCTGTTTGAAGCAACAGGAATCAAAATGCGCGTGCGCGGAATGCTGCAGGTGACAGGCTCCGTCTCTGGAAGCATTCGAGATTTCCCATCCACACAACGGGGACTACGAGACAATTTATCACCTATTCAAAGATTCCTCCGCAATCCCTTGCATCCCAAGAGATGCCACAGCAGCGGCTGGTGAGCAGCCCACCAATCACACTCCTATTCCTCAGCCCTCAGCACGCCCCCAGGCGCCACCAGAGAGGCCGTGCGGAGGCAGCAGCAGGTGCACCTCCCTGGGATGAGCAGCAGAGCCAGAGGGATGCGCAGGCTGCAGGTCAAGGCAGGAAGGGGAGAGGAAGGCAGAACTGCCCCTGCTGAAACCTTTGCCCTGCAGCTGCAGGGATGAGAAACGGGCAGAGAAAATCTGCCGGCAGCTGCGTTTGGGAAGAGGGTGAGATCCCCTCTCGGGACAGAAGAAAGGGCTTGGTCTCCTGCAAACGCTTTCCAAAGGAGTGGAAGGAAACTGCTGCCTGGTGGGACCTGAAACCGTTTGATCTGGATTTTATTTCTGAAGTACTGCAAGGTTTTAAAAATCAGTGTTTTGCTGAATCAGCTTGGTATCCAACTGTCACAGATCGCCTCCACCAGATGGACAATCCAAGTTCAGTTCCAGGCTGCTTTTTCTTCCAGAATCCACCAAATATTGTTTAATTTTAATTGCTGCTCTTCCAACATAGAAGACCACAAGTCGTAAGCACAGTCTTGCAGTGATTTAGCTCTGTGTCAAATATCCTACCTGCTGCCTCCCACAGGGTTTGTAGTTTGCCTGCTGAATGGAGATCAAGCATCCCCTTTTTCCTCCAACTTCAACAGCGGCTACCGCCAGCCAACCCTATAGGCTTCGCTCCTGTGGATACACCAGAGCCCAACCAATACAGTAAACTAATTAATCTGGATCAGGAAGAGGCACGAGAACGCCTGATAGCAAAACTGGGCAACCAAAAACGCCTCTGAAGAAACCAACACCAGACTGAGCAGCAGGGCTGGCAGGATGATGCAACCCAACGCTGATGTCTGTCATTCACGAAGCTCAGCTGAGTTCACACCCTGCGGACCATGCCACAGGAACAGCACTCTTCTAAGCCATCAGGAGAGTCAGAAACAGCATCCAAACAGAGAAATGAGTGATTTGCTGACCCAGGTTCAGACTGCCTGAGCGTCGGCTCTGAATTGAGGATGAATGCAATGCCAAAGCAGTCGACAGCATGGGACAAACCCAGAGCTCCTCTCGGGGTTACCAATGTGGACAGCAGAGGACAGTAAGGAATGGAAGGCAGAGCTGGTTTGGGTGGGATTTTTTTCCACAAACGAATATTCCTCCCTTTTCTCATTTAAGGATTCCATGACGGCTCCTCTGTAGAGTTTAATCCAACTACTGATGTTCTCACCCACCGTGTGATCACCCATTCCGGAATAATCCCTATTTCCTTCAATATTTCTTGACTCTCTCCTGGGAAATCTATATCTGATTCTGGCATCTGTTCCCCATCCTCTTTTGTGAACACTGAGGCGAAAAATCCATTTATTTTTTAGCAGTGTCTACATCATCTGTCAATAAATTACCCTTTCCATCTCTAAGAGGTCCTAAAATCTGCTTTACTGACCTCTTCTTCCTTATGCATCGCAATAATCTTCAGTGATTATTTATCTTAACCTCACGCACAGTCTTCCTTCTTCCTTTCCGTCTTTGCTTTCGTGTTATTTCTTAGTATTCACCCCCATTCCACGCACTCTCCCGACAGAACTCGATGTTTTCCATCTTACATTCTTCCTTCCTTACAGTTACCTCTTACCATGGCTGTTCATCTACGTTAGGCTGCTGGTTTCCTTCTCATCACAGTATTTATTCATAGCACAGCCGTGCAGAATATTCTTGCTACGCTTACTTCTCAGTTGGTACCAGCTCCCCTTCATGTTGTGTATTTACACAGCACCATCTTCCCCTGTGAAAAGAGGTTCTAATATGCAAAGCTAAATGCGAGCTATTGCTAAGAACGTAATAGTTGCTTGGTTTGCACGCCTGCCTCGTCGTGCTTTGTGTTATCAGTAGGTAATTCAGTGCTTTAAAAGCTGCATTAGTGTTCAGTCACCAAGTTACCCTGAAGTTTTACTGATTTTCTCATTTTTTGTCTTTTTTTTCGTTTTTGTTTGTTTGTTTGTTTTGCTTTGTTTCGCTAATTGAAGTGAGGAATGATTAAGATTGCTGCCACCGGGCCATCCACAAATAACAGCTCCTAAAATGAGCTCTCTCACCAGATCCTCATTTCAATTCTGGGTGCTGCTCCCCATACATGAGGGACCCATAATCTCAGCCAGCCACAAATCCAGGTCTAAACTGGTTTGGAATGGATTCCCTGGCTATGAGATTGACACAAATGGTAAAATTAAAGAAAAAAATACACTCCTGGAAGGCGTTTTTGGAGTTCGGTGGCTGTGTGCACCGCTACTGGGCTCTTCCAATTCTGGTGATATATAACAAATGAAAATATGAACAGTAGGAAGTAGACAAACGTCTGATATAATTAGTAAGTATTTAAACAGCAATTCAAAAGATGCTTGTAAATCCTTTCTGACATAACCACACAGTTCTCCCACCCCAGAATTAATCCAAACCGCTCTTCCCAAATAATTCACACTGTATACGTGTACAAAGAACGACACTTCCCAGTGTTTGATAGTTAATTTCTTCTTTAGCTCGTCTAGTTGGCCGTTTGCTCCCCAGAATATCTCCATCACTTTTAATTCTGTACTCTTCTTAGAACTACTGGATATGCTTAAGGCTGCAACCACATACCAAAGGTCTGCAAAATGAAGAAACACATCCGAGCGCTCTGATTTTAGTTAAAAAGAAATATCATCTAATTAAAGGACCGATGGTTCCTGTTAAATGCGTGCTCCATATCTTTTTATTTCATGTGGTATGAGGATCAAAGCATGGACCTGGTACACCATCGGCCTCGTACAGTGTGAGAACTGGTGCTGTCCTTAATTCAGACCATATGGCAAGACGTATCTATCGGCATGATGCTGCGGAGGGCGGCCGCGCTCTCCTGTCAGACCTTCCTTATCATTTTCACTGCAGCTCTTCTATATCTGATTTTGTACGTTCTGTGCATCTGACCAAACGTGCAGCTCTGGAGCTAAGCTGCAGAGCGGGGTGAGCATCGCAGCAGAGCAGCCTGGGGAGAGAGGATTACACATGCAATGATGGGAGCAAAAACGACTTCTCGTTACACAGCCACGCTGTCTCCCTGCAGAAGCCAATGAGGTAACGCTGTCCCCCGAACGTGCCCGAGGTTGCAGAGCGAAATCTGCCCCAGCCGTATGTATGATGGCTGAGCTGGCCAACAGCGTGCTGTCAAAGCTTAGCCTCTGAGTCCCTCAGTGCCACTCAGAGAAGGCTCCGTCACTTCTGGGCGCACGCAGCCGTGTCTTTACCTGTTTTTGTGTTGCAGGAGAATATGCCAAGGCCTACCAAAAGAAGTCAACCCAATGTGACACAATTTAGCTAAAGCTTCATTTGGTTCAGCATCTTTGTGCGCTGGGAAGCTCAAACTGAAGGTAAGCACAGGCTCAAAATGATTACTAATTATCCAGCTAGCTCGGCATTGTTTTACACATTCTGTGCCTTAACTAGAGAGCAGAACAAAACCATTGTTTTTGCCTGTTTAACCGACCATGACTGGAGCAGCTATGTAAATGACCCAGTAACTCCACAAATTTGTTTTGTCTCACAGATTTTCCCACATGTATGCTCTCCAGCTGCAATGAAAACCCACCCCACATCCAGGCCAGTGCGTCCTGCAGGAGCCTCCACCTCCACGGCCACCGACAGCCCTGAACACAGTAAGGAGACTCACCCACACCCCCAGCCCGGGCTTTTGTTCACGGTGCTTTTTCTGGCTTTTAAAAGTGCCTATCAGGGGTTGTCTTGGCGAGGAGAGATTCAGCAGAAATTGAATTTTTTCCTCTCTATGAATATTTTAAGGAAGTCACTTATACGTTTCTTTTAATGCTCAAACAGGTGTGAGCTCAAATTCCCTCTGCCACTAATATCAGCTCAGCTGGAGAAGAGCAGCAAATGCTTATTTGAAAGCCAAACGAAGTTCATCTCTATAAAGGGCAGAAACTCATTAACCATTTGGGCGCCTTACAGATGTCAGCACACACTCCAGTCCTGCCATCATGTGCTTGCAAGGCAGAAAAACGTAGGAGCGCACCAAAGCAGTGCCTCCACACAACCTGCGTGCAGCACAACCTGCCCAGCGGCTCCTGCTCCGCACATACCACAACAGAGTAATTCCTGCTGCAGCAGGAATTGCACAGCCCCCCACTGCAGCCCATGGCTCGCTGTCCCCACTGCCATCCCACTCCCACTCTGAGGCTCGGCAGGCTCAGCTTGCATTTTGCAAACCCACAGCTCACTGCAATCTGCACCCTGAATACCCATCAAACGCGCCCGTAGTTCAATGCAAAATCTTCACGCCGCGTTACTCCACACCACGCTCTGTAGAACACAACTGCCATACAAAACAGCTTCTTGAAAATGCTTGGACTTGTTTGAGAACAAAATACAGTGGAATGTAAACTTTGCTGAAAACTATGTAGTACAAAATAATATTTCAATTCTTTGCTCAGCGCGCAGACATTAATTGCCACGGTCTACAGTTTCTATTTATACATCTGCTGCTCCTTCCCCAAATAAATGGAAATGTCCTTGTCCTTTCTCCTCTCTGGGGCTGCACCAGAGGTCCAGGCCTTAACTCTTGGGTGGAATGGTGCAGCATTCCTATCCTTGACTACAAGCTGCTTTTTAGCACGGACTTTTTCTGATACCACTGTTCACACGCAGGTGAGCCATGAGAGCAGCAGCAGGCACACGGCAGCGGGATGACACTCCCGTAGTGCCTTCCACAAAGCCTTTGCCAGGTCCCTTTCCAGGTCCCTGCGGACAGGGTGACTTTTACTGTGGTTATCACAGAAAAGAGAAGCGCTGCATCTGAGCTCCGCGGCTCTCAGCGTTGGCACCCTGCACAGCCACACTCACAACTGTTGCTCGCGGTTATCCAGAGGCACTTCTGCTTTGCTGTGCAGAAGCCTCGAACGGTGATCCAGGAAAAGAGGCTGGGAGGAATCCTGTACAGCTGTGGCCATGTAAGGGGGGAGGGGACTGCCAGCCTCACCTACAAGCAAATATAGAGACATGGCTGCTGAAAAATGGCACCTATCGTGTCTGAAATGAGTTGCTGCTTCATAACATAACCCCTGAGATGCATTTGCAGTAGTGCCCTGCTTGGAGAGCACCTGGTGGGATGCGCTGATCCCATGGCTTAGCTCTGGCTTTGAAGGCTGGAGACATAGAAATGTTGGTGGGTGAAACAACTCAAAACTGGGTCAAACAAAATCTAACGGACAGCTTTTGTCGGACGCATGTCTATTCGAAAACCACCTCTCAGACATCCCAGCCACCTCCGTCGGCCTCCTGCTCTCACATGGGGATGGGAGGAACACAGCCAGGCTGGCAGGCACAGACACTCGTGCAGAACCCAGCGGGGTGGCTGGAAGGAGAGCCGAGCGCATCTCGGGGTGAATGCAACCACATGACCAAAAAACCAAGGTGCCAGACGCAGACCTGCCAGCACACAACCAACCCGCCCATCAGCTCAGCCCTGGCAGCCACCTCCAGCCCTCTGGACCTGGTTTCCACCTCCTCAGCAAGGGCACTGAAGGTGCTGGGCAGCCATGCCGGGCAGTGGGACCGCTCTCCTCCAGATCAGAGCTGCCACAGATAAATATAGCAGTGCTGCTCGCATTCCCAGCATGTTTTCCATCCGCAAACACCGGACCACGTCAAAGACCTCCTTGTAGTCTGGCCATTTCGGTTTCCTTTGGGGAAATGGGGACCATACCTGAGCTGGGGGTCACATCACACCCACAGGTTCTTCCTGAGCCCGCTGCTGCACCAGCACAGCTCTTTAAACAAAAACTGGAGCCTCAGATCTCCGGTCCTTTGGTTTCTGAAGGCTTCTCCTGACCTTTACGGTTATTAGACTCAGACTGTGCTGCCGAAATTCACCTCAGCTGGTGTTACCGCCAGATGGACGGCTGCAGATTTTTCTGGAGAACAGTTTTTTGTGATTCCTGAAAATTCACCTTTGACTGCTGTTCAGAAAAACGTCCTGTGCTTCTTCCCGCATGTCATATGGAATTCATTTCCGGCCAGTCTAATAGTCACGTCTCAACTCCTTCCCACTGCGGGCTGTCAGACTCCTCTAACCAACACCCAACCCGCAGCATCAACAAACTGCGCAGCACCAAGAAGACTGCAGGAAATGATAACGCTACAGGCAAACCAACACAAACAAGTGGCTGCTGAGGACGTGTGCCCATGCTACGATGGCCAACGCGAAGCAGCGCAATGGAGAGCTGATCAAAGCCTCCTGCACTGCAAACTGGAGACCGAAAACTGCTGGGACAGTTTCTGGCATTTCCCTCCCGGTCCTTCTCGTGCCTCCACTCCTCCAGCTGCAAACGGGGACCCGAAGCCACCTGACATAACAGAAGTGGTGTGAAAAGGAATTAATGCTCCCGACGTGCCAGGCGCTAACTGAGAAAACCAAAAACCTGCCAGGATGAAATGTAATCTCATTTTAGGAAATGTTGAAATCATTTCTGCAGAAGGTTAAAAAAATAATAATCGGGCTGAGTCAGATACACAGCATGGAAAATTTCATCCCCAGTGTTTATAGTTTAGCAATTGAAAGCAAGGCCTTATAATGCCGTGTTGGGTAAACTTAACTAATCTGCAAAAATTCCAGTTCTACTTCTAATAACAGTAACGGAATCAAAGCCATGCAGATTAAAAGCAAATACCGCAGCAATATTCATGCGGAGACGAGCGCTATCACAGCACTGAAAACAATATTAAAATCTGGCATGTACACAGAGTATCCAAGGAACTCAGGATGTTTTCCAGACAGTAATTCATCAAATCTCACAATATCCTCACAAAATATACGGCACGCATTCTTCGGGCAGATAAATAGGAAGGTTCCTTCCAGCACCACCCGCCAGCAGCGCAGCCGTGCCGCCGATCGCCGGCTCCCAGCCTCCAGCACCAGCACACCCTAAGCCGATTCGAAGCAGGCAATTAGGAGGGAAGAAAGCCCACATCACTGCGTCCATTCCTCACTTCATGCTTAGCAGTAGGAACAGGCTTGTCTTTGCATACTAGATCACCGGCCAGCTTCTACTGAAATCAAACAACGTACATGCTCAGAGAATCCAGGAATCGTAAATGTTGGAAGAGACCTCTGAGATCCTCCAGTCCAGCTGCCAATCCATCCCCACTGTGCCTACTGAGCCACGTCCTCCCAAGGCTCAAAGCGGTGCCTGAACAGCTGCCTCCAGCACTGCAGGCAGCAAGCAAGGGCAGGACTTTCAGTATCACACCACGCTGCTCCGAGCACCACAAGTACTGCAGGTGGAAGGGGGAAGCACACCAGCTGCAGATTCCATGCTGCAGAATAAGAAAGCATTTATACTTCAGTTCTAATCTCTCCTATGCCTATCTGTATACTACACTCAACACACTCGACTGTGTCAGGGCAAGCTCTCTCCCAGGCTGAGTGCTCCCCATCCCCAGACTGCGGCAGCCAGGAGTGCCCCACAGCACATCCCTGCGTGCACAGCTGAGCTCAGCGAGCCAGCAGCTGTCACAGCACAGACACCAACCCAGCCTCCAGCCTCCACTCCCGGGGGACTCGGGTCACTCTGTTTGCCAGCAGCTCTCCCACACAAGCCTCCATCTGACCCCTGCAGCAAAGTGCTCCACTACGCTACAGGCGGCTAGAAACAAGTTACTGAGAACTGGTACAAAACCCCAAGTGCCAGCAAGATGTCCAATGCAGTAGGGCAGAAAACGTTCAGCAAGGGAGTATACGGAAATGGGGAGATGAGGAGAATCAGTGTTGTGCCCGGTGCAGCCATTGGCCCATGCATTACTGCTCGTCTTGGGCCAAGGAAGCACTCTGTGGTTACTCCTAAGAGCACAAAAACACCCAGACAGCACTTGGGCTTCAGGAGCACACACAGTTAGTGGTGCTCAAACACGCAGTACTTCCAGGAGGAGCCTGAGGAACTGCACACCGTGCAAGCAGCACGGCGACTTCTGCTGCCATGCGGGAACACCCATCTTAAAAATAAGTACCTGGAAAGTAAAACACAGCGTAAGCCCTCAGGTGGGCACAGCCTGTCCACAGGACATGGCCACCACCAGCAGCCATCCTGCACAGCCCCAGCTGCAGCCCAGCAGTGCATGGGGCTCTGGGGCTTTCTGCTGCAGGACAGCACCGTGTTCAGCCCCAGACACGAGCACGGGTCAGCACAGAGAGAAGCCGAGACGAGGTGCTCACAGGGCAGTGCCGGGGCTGACTGCACATCTCCAACAGCAGCACGTGGATAGAAGCAGCACGTGAAATCCAATGAGCTGCCGTTTTTAGTGCTTTCTGTACAACTGAGCATTAATCCCACAACTATCAAGCCTGTTTCTGATTCAGCATTAGCAATAATAAATGCTTACTTGCAAAGACGAGCCAGATGCGTTTAATCAATGCATCGATCGTGCTATTTAAAAGCAATAAAGCCAGGCCCTCCCTCGGCTGCTGCTCCCCTCTCAGGAGCAGCTCCACAGGAGGCAGCAGCACGCAACAACGTCAGACCGAGTCAGGACAGGCGATAATCAGAGGCTCTTCATCAGCTGCCAAGAGAAAGAGTGTGAAGCGAACCGCACAGCCCACTGCTGCAGGCACAGTCCATGCAGCACCGGTCGGTGGTGCTGGGGACCTTGAGGCAGCTCAGGGACAGGAATGGAGCAGTAACACCACGTCTGGAGTAATGGGAGATGGGGGTCAGGACACCTTCATTAAGCCGTAGCGCTCACCTTCACGGCAGCAATATTCAGAATCCTCCCAAAGTCACCAATGCAGGCATGATCAGCATGCATTTATAGATGTCTCTGTTCAGGCAGCACTTCATGAGCATCAGCCATCCTATCAGCAGCACTTATGGCCCATTCTCTAGTCTCAAATGGTGGAAATGGAGCTGAGCTTCACCACAGCATTTCCATGGCAGGGAAACGTCCACACAGCCCTGTGTCCCCAGCTCCCCCGATACCAACACCCTGCATCCCAGAACACAGCTGCACCACGGCACCCATGGGCACAGACCCACCAGCTCTGCTGCCCACCCGGACAAATGAGGAGGAGGGCACCCAGCTATGGGAGAAGCGGGTTGAGCCATGGTTGTGGGTTGCAGGAGGCAGCCAGCAGCCCCAGCAGCACACAGGCTCCTTTTCAGGCACACAAGCTCACGCACGTAACAACTGGTGTGAGCAGAGCATCACTGGCCATACGGCCAGCCCCAAATTCCAAATTGTATCAACAGCCAAACACAAGGGTGCCTCAGGAACATGCACTGGTAGGTCACCAAAACGCTCCTGGTTCACTCCAAGGGCTGAAGAAGACACCCTCAGCACAGAGCCCACCTCCAGGCCAGCAGAGGCCACACAGACCACTCTGCCGGAGACAACTGGGACTTCCTAGCAACAGTGAGGATCCAGAATTCCTAATTGGAATCCCCAGCGGCTTAATTCCCTCCGACTCTGCTCCTAGAAAACAACTATTTCTTCAATCAGGCGAAACCAGTATTTTCACTGAGATGGAAGAAACAATCAGACAGGAATGCGGTTTTTCTGTCACCCAAGGGCAGGCAGAAGCGAGAGAGACTTTAAAGTTCTTCAGACCCAAATTAAAGGTTAAACTCGAAAGCATCCCATGGCCCAGCGGGTTGCACAGAAGTGTGTGGCTGTTTGTGGAGTGCCTTTGTGCACTACCTAAGCCCCATGGCGTGAGTTAAGAAGGGAGTGTTGAAATTTCCATGCTTTTTTTGGCATCCACCGGAGCCTCTAAAACTGTTGTAACCATGTCGTGTATGCGAATACACACAAACGACTACAAGCTCCAACACTGTCCCATATGTTGAACAACTCACAGATATTTCCCAGTATTAAAAGACGAGGCATATTTCAGGGACGTATATTGGAGCTGCAGAGTGATGTATCGCAGTTACAGCTCCGTGTTTTCTTTGGCTCGCGCTCAACCCTTTAAAGCAGCGCGCTCGGTTCGTTCATTGACAGCCACAGAAGAAGGGTGTGATCTTGGCCGAGCGCAAACATTACTAATATTTTTACATCATGTATTTACTTTAACCAAACTCATTTATCAACCGTAATTAAAAAAAAAAAAAAGCTGCTATCGCTGGCTTACAAATAATTACAGCCCCGCTTCACGCCGCCACTGCGCCGAGTGGGGATGCAGGGGTGTCAAAGATCTCCATCACAGGGGGTGAGGTGGGAGGCGGCGCTGCGGGCAGAGCAGACCTGCAGCTCCCAGCATCCCGACCACGGGAGGCTGCACACAGGTCCCGGCAGGCAGCACCCAGAGCGCACCAAAGCAAACAAAGGCCGCAGTGTCCACCCCCACCGCCATTTATCCCTTTCCCCTTTTGTGAACATACAGTCGGAATACTTTCAGAAAGCCCTTTCTATTCCCCCTCAGAGCACGTCCTGATTTCCGCTGCCAGCTGGTCGCATCTCCAAAAAGGAAAGGCTTTGCCTTCGGACACGCACGCTCAGCTCCTCCAGCACACACTGCAGCTACCACAGCGCAACTCATGCTCCCCTCGTAGAGGCAAACACAGCCCTGGTCAGTAAACAGAACTGGGGAATGCTCCAAAATGGTGCTGCAGCTTAAGAGAACCAACCCGTGTTCCCACCCTTTGCACAGGCAGACCCACAGGTGAGGATGGGGGATTTTAGGCCCTGGGAGCTTTATTATGAGTTCACCACTTCCATAACCGTTCACTTATCTCAACAGAGCAGTCAAATCAGGAAACTCGGTGTCTTACTTTGTATTCTGGAATTGACAAATGGAGGAGAGAGATTGTCATGTGACCCCAGGTCTCTGCTCGCCATATGATCATAGTGAGTCCCATCTCCATAGTTCTGGGGAAAAAAAGCACAATTTTACACGTTTTAGTGGCATTTCTCAGAACCTGCAGGTCCACGCTCCCCTCCTAAGCTTCCAGTCGGCCACACGAAATACTTTTCCTCTTGCTGTTTATCGATTCCGGGGGAAGTGATGGGCTACAGAGCACTTTTAAAGCTGTTTCCAATTCTTATCTCATTAGCAACTGACTTTGGTTTGCTCCATGTGTAATCCTGAATGTGCAGAAGAGAAGAGGCTCCTGCGCTTTGCACTCCTGCAAAGGCCCTCCCTGGGCACACAGCCTTCTCACCCACAGCACATGCAAGAGCAGGAATTAAGCATTTATTCACTGCTTTGCTTTTCAATTTGATTTTGATGCAGAAACTTGCTGTCTGAAGCACCTCACCGCTATGGACATGCAATTGCATGTGGGTGGGTGTGCAAAGTGACACAACGCTGAGAAGGCTCCAGGAAGACCTCATTGTGGCCTTGAAGGAAGCGTATAAACAGGAGGGGGAATGGCTCTTTATGAGGGTAGATAGTGATAGGACAAAGGGGAATGGTTTTAAACTGAGACAGAGGAGGTTTAGGTTGGATATGAGAAGGAAGTTTTTCACCCAGAGGGTGGTGACGCACTGAACAGGTTGCCCAAGGAGGCTGTGCATGCCCCATCCCTGCAGGCATTCAAGGCCAGGCTGGATGTGGCTCTGGGCAGCCTGGGCTG
>PPHD01003835.1:1363-29358 GCA_002909625.1 Bambusicola thoracicus | reverse complement strand
ACAAAAGGAATTTGAAGAAAAAACAGTAGATAAATTAAATACATTTCAATTGGTATTAAGATGCTATTGTAATACACAGCAAAATTTGCCTGAAACGGTTGATACTTCTTCACAGTACTTATAATGCCTGTGTTCTTTAAGGCCTCCTGATTTTCATTTGAGTTTCCTAAACTATTATACTGAAAATCTGTGAAAACTTGAAATACTTTTTCTGGCTTTATTTCTAGCAATGCGGAGAAGTCAGAAATGCTATACAGAGCACTTTTCCAACTTTTTTTTTTAGACTATAATTCTGTTATAAAGCTCTTCTTATTTATACAAGTAAGAGTTACTAAGGTCATAAGGCTTCATTAAGCAAAATTTGCTTATTTAAAAATAAAGTATGAATTAAAATTTCAGTATAAAATCTTACATAAATTTATAAATTCACATGATTCCGTTCTTCCATCAACTATTATCATTTTAATTGGAGCTAAAGGATCTAACCTTTAAATGGAAGAAAGAATTTATCCATATTTTTTTTTCTTCTATGAAATACGGATCAGTTTTGGTCCTCAAGGAAAACTACAATGCTGAAATGGTAAAATGTCGCCCTGGCATCTCCATTTATGTACCTCTTTACTTTGATGAAGAGGTCAGTTCACAGCCCTACTTACATGTCGTAACTACGTATACATTCCCACTTCTTAACGCTGTGTTTAACAGTTCTTTTTAAAATGATATGTGCCAACATAAATATAGTTAACACAAAAAGCTATATTCACAAAGTATTTATTAAAGTTGGTTCCTCACATAAAGAGTGAAAAGAAACCTCTCCATGCTTTGCTCAGTGGTTTTAATGCAAAACTGCCAGTGAACTCATCAACATGCTCAGTGTAATACATTAAAGCCAGCATGTGTGGGTGTCAAGTAATTGTAGACAATTTAGTGACAAAATTCTCTTAGGGTTTTAAAGTCCTACTATATTTTGCTTGGATACCTCTTTTCCAGGTCATTTAAGATGCAGCTGTCAAAAGAATAGATGAAAAAAGCTTCTAATGTTTTATTGTTGAATAAGAGGAGTTATCCTACCCTAGTATCCAGAGTTTACAGCTGTATACCTGTGCTATATATATATATATTTCTTTTTCCAGAAGCAGCCTGCCAAGGATTAAATTCATTTTAGAGAAAACAATAGAGCTCTCTGAATTTTGTTCACAAGTCTCACATTACTGTATCATCTGATGTGATCCCATTCATTAATGCATACACTAATTCCTCTGCACCAGTCATCATGAACTGCCCATAGCTGTGCTGACTGACATGCAATCACTAGAAGCTAGCTAAATAACACACAGCAAATCTTAATGTGCTGTTATTCACAATTGCACTGCTCTGAGCCCAAACTCCCTCAGCTCACATAGAACAGAGAAGACTGGCATTATTGGCATGTTGGGAAATTGGTTGATGCCCTGGGGGGGAAGGACTGCCACCAGAAGGATCTTGCTTGACAGGGAAACCGGCAGGGAGTTCTAAGGCAGAGGCCTGGCCATTGCTGGATTAACCCAACACATCAGGACAGGTGGTGGTAGACTATCTGCAAAGCAGCCTGGGGCTCCTGTGCACATCAGTTGGCCATTAGGCAGCATTGTGCCCTTGCAGCAGAGAAGACAAAAAGCATCCCGGGCCGTTTTAGTACAAGTATAGCCAACAAGGTCAGGGAAGTGAGCCTTCCCACCTGTTTAACGCTGCTGAGAGCATATCTAGATCCTTGTATGCTTCCAACTCCCCCAGGCCTTAAGTACCAGAAAGACATGGATAAACTGAAGTAACTCCACCGGATAGTTACCAAGGTCACCAGGGGGCTGCACACAGCCCTTACCCTCTCTTTGTCCTCTTCCTTCAACCTGGAGAAAACAGGAGGAAGGAAGTGAGAAAGGATCTCACTGCCTGCTGGCGGATGTGGAGAACACAGAGCCAGGCTGGAGGAAGTGTTGAAAGGATGATAGACAAGTGATACAAGTTATAGCAACTTAAACCAAATACAAACATTATTTCCCCCCCCCCAGTGAGGGGTATTCAAATATTGGAGGTGAGTTCCAGGGAGCTTGTAGAATCTCCACACTTAGAGATACTTTAAGAACATGAGGAACCTGATCCAACTTACAAACAACATAATCACTATATATTTTATCCTTTCTCACCATCAACATTAACATGATCTCAAAATCAACATACTAACTTCAATATTAGAATGATTACAAGATTTATTGATTGTAATCAACAAATTCTTTCTAGTATGACTTCCACTATCAGTATTGTGGAGGAAATAATCTTTATTAAATTTTCTTTCTATTTTGCATAAATTCACATGTTGCAGGTTACATTCTAAATCTGCCATTCACTTAAGCTGAATTTTCCTGGATGCTTCAATCTTAAGGGCATATTCTTTCACAAGATCTTTCTGCAAATATCTGTTTCCATGTTCAAGCTACATTGACCTTGTCTGGTTACAGAAAAACGAGGGGGGAGATTGAGAAGGAAGGGAAGGTATCAAAGATTAAAAAACAAAACAAACAAAAAAAAGAATCACAAAAATTATTGCAAGATCAAAGCGTATCGTACTAGCCAAACTTCCACAGAACTTCACGTTCTGCAATATTCTATGCGTTAGAGCAAGTTTCCTTAGACCTGGGGAACAATGTTATGGACTTAAGCAAGTGAAGAAGTGGATACTGAGTAACAGCAGTTAGTCTACTGTGACTTTACTACATAATTGTGAGGTAAATAAATTTTAGGAGGATCTTTGGCAGTTTAGAAAGGAAAAATAAGGGCCTGAGAACAACATCTCTCTATGCATCTGGGAGCAATGCATCAATTTTTGACAATTCAGTACAGAAAGACAGGTGCATTTGACAGATGTACTTTTTCTGCAAGACTGAATGAAAAAATTTTCAGGAGAATGCAATAAAAATTATACTTCATCCTATGAAAATGAACTGAAGAGTTTGCTGAAACCCTAGTAACACAGAGATATCTGAAATATGGCACTAAAATACACAAACAGCTGAAAGGGGGAAAGAATGAAATGCCATTTGGGCTTTTATCTAATATTCCACTGAGGTAAGATGTGATCAGTTTATATTCCTGCCCCCTTATTTCATTCTCTGCCCAGGGATTCCACATCATTACTGCTATACAATCCAGTGCGTGGGAGTGTGGCATGGTGGATGGACATCGCCTCATACAGAGATGTTAATTCTGAGCTGTATGAAACAAGCCAAGGGTCTAAATCCAGCTAGACAATGGACAACTTCCTGGCATAATCATCCCATAGGCTACGAGAAACTGAGTCTCAAGCGTGATTTCTATATTAAGCACATGGAGCTATTTATTTTCAACCATTTCTTCCTATTAAAAAAAAAAAAACCTCCAGAATTTTTCCATCCTGCAAACATCAGTGGACAGCAAAGAGCAACAGGAGATATTAGAAGAAAATGAATCAAAGTAAACCTAACAACACTTGAGGAGTTTGATGCTATAATATACAAAACAACAACAACAACAAAACAACAGTTAAGAGCATAGACCATCAATTCTAATATGTTATACTGAGCATGCAAAGCAGAAAGGGCTGGGATTTAATTAAGAACATTTGGTTTGAATAATATGAGAAACCACCTGATTGTGGGATTAATTAGGCTATAGAGCAAATACTCTCCCAAAGGAGATACCACAGAAGGTATCACACACTACCTACTACTGTCATTCAAAGAAATGGATCATTAAAACTCTTGAGAGAAAGGAAATTGAAGAGAAATACTTGGCAAAGCTTTCTTCAAAATTATTTTTTTTCCTGCAAGAGAAATTTACTTTACCAGATAACCAATTTCTGTTACTGACCCAAAAATCTATGTGCTTTATAAACCATGACTCAGATTAGAAGGATTTGTGAAAAACACCATCCTTGTCACGCCAATGCACCTTGTAAACGCAAGCCTCTCATATATGTGTACAGTATTGTGGAAGAAAGGAATTGCTAAACAAATTACTGCATTTCGCTACCCAGCAGGGTAATAACCATAGCAACATCTCATAGAAGAGGAGGAAGGTTGAGAAATTGCAGCTTTGGGATTAGGTATTTGTGAACTCCATTTTGAAAAGAGAATCTTAATTTAATTAAATGTTTATTTAATTTTGGAGGAAAAGCAAAGTATTTTGTGTCTATAATACAAAATATACACAAAGTTGTACAATCTTTTAGAAATCATACCTTTACTGATATTTTTTAGCATTTTACAGAAAGATAATACTTATCTACACGAAAAGTGGCTGCAATGATATTAATCAAGCACATCAGAGGATGAATTAAATATAAGAAGGTTAGACAATGCAGTTTTCAGTATACGCCTTCTTCTGGGACTCATCATACACCAACACATTTACTAACGCAGTTATAGGCATATTCCACCTCAATTTTTATTTCCTGGCTCAGAGTTCTGCTATGCTCTTTAAAACGTATAAGTTACGTGCCAATTTAGAAAGTAAATTCAGAATTACATGGACAGCCTGCAAACGTCTAGGAGTTGATGTTCAGCTCAGTTTTAGAAACATCTAGAAGACTGCCCACCAACCTGAAATTCCTCAGCTTTTTGTCTGATAAACATTCCTGAATATTTCATTCCAAAGGCTTTTTGAGATATGCCAGTCCTTTCAATTTCAGTTTAATCTGCAGAGGCAGAGCTGTGAAAAAGCTGAATTAACTGTTTGGATCACAATGCCCAGAACCACAGCAAGTTGGAAGGGATCTCCAGGAGTCTCTACTGCTAATCTCAAGGGAAGGCATGCTCAGCTAAAGCAGTTTGCCAAACTTGAACATCTCCAAAATGGCCATCCTCTCAAGGCCCCATTCCAGCAATTTACCTTTCCCCTACAGTGAAAAAGTTTTATCTTACATTAAGTTGCAATTTCCCATGTTCCAACCCCTTGCCTCTTTACCTGTTCTCTGAAATAACTCCAGCTAGTCAGGACTCTGCAATCACCCCATGAACTGTGCAGTTTTAACCACTCAAATCCTTGCTGACCCAGAACTGACTCTTCGGTTAACAGTTTGAGGCTCTGGATATGCGCTATATGTTACATAAAAGTACAATTAGTACAATCAAGTACAATTAATCAGTATGATTTCGATGTCCTTAAACATTACAAATTTGTTTCTATTTGTTTTACGAAATAACTTATGAATAGGGTTAATTTAGGGTTAGATTTCTTTACCGGAGGTAGGTGGGGAATACTTCATCAGCTTACTGAGAGTAAAGGAGATGGCACTGCAGTATTTTGTGGCAATGACTTTTTAAGAATACAGTATGTGCAAGGTTGCTTATTCTTGGAAATTAGAATAAGTTACTGCCAAGAGAAGGATTCAGCATAGTGTGGTGAGGGCACGGCAAGTTTATCTTAATGCATGGCAAATTCCATTTTGATAAATCTATCCTCACCACAAACAAATATAAAAATACAGTTCTTACCGTAAATCCTTGTATGCTGGTTTCTAAACACTGAAACCTAGACTGAAACTACTTTATATGAAGCACAAAGCAGTGCGACAGCAGCAGAAAAATGTTTCAGAACATTTAAATAAGTTAAAAACACCTTCTGTTGACAGACGATTTCTTAAAACATCATGCTTATAAAGCTGCTCTAGATTATGCGCTTCCACTAAAGTTGATCTTCCCAGTTATGCTCAGCAATCATTTCCAGATGCTGATAATCTTGTTCACTATGAAAGGTATAGCAAGCATCTAAAATATGCATAAAATCCATTTTTGTCATTTTTTGAGGCATACAACACTTCAGTGCTAAACAACATTCATTGATCTTAAGATTATACAATATACAGTGCACAGAAAAACATCACATGCTAGATAACACTGTACAATTAGAGATTTTTCTTTATTTATTTATTGACAGAGACAATAAGGGGGGGAGAAAAAGTGCACATCATTCCCCCATCTCCCTATGCAAAGCAACAAAATCCCTGCAGTACTGGCCATATCCAGGAAACTCACCAAGTCTGCTAATTGTATTTGCTGTATGTTAATGAATCAGAAAACAATATCTGACTTAGTCCTCTATGGAATTCCTCATACACTGAAATAACGACATACTCCTTTGCTGATGCAGAGAAGAAATAAAAGAAAGAAAAAAATAACAGTCTCTATCATATGCCCTCTTCTGAAATATTATTTCATGAGACAAGTACATTTAAAGTGTAACACACAAAGAACCATAAAAAAGCCATATAGTCCTAAGACAAATCCTCAGGTCACATAGACAACATCTGCAGCGTTCTCAAAAACTGAAAAACTAAAAATAATAGTCAAAATTGATGCGTTCTAAGCAGCCTTTCACTATTTATCTCCAACATACATCCACTCATCCAATTTAACAGTCTTACAACAGCTTCAATGTGAAAGACAATGGAATTTACATGTAAAATGTTTGCATAATGTTTTCTTTTTAAAGCAGGAACTTGAAAGAATTCTTAAAGTCTTGCATCCATACTTTTTGAAAGGTTATTCTGATATTTTCACTTCAACCTTAGTTTGTGAATTTTCCTCCCTAATAAAAAGCCAACACAGCGAAGTCCTCAGAAGACTCACATTCAACAGCCAAAGAGGAAAAACAGTCTCAGAGAAAACACTGAGAACTGCAGGGAAGGAAAAAAATAATCTCTCAAAAGAAACACAATATAAAACAACAAAATATTTTGACAATACAAACAGATGGCAGCACTTAGCCTCTACCGCATCACATGCACTGCCTCAGTTCACCTGTAGGATACTTCTCTCTCAAATCTTTATCCATTTTTTCCTAAAACTCACTTAGCTCACACTTTTCTGTGTGATTCCGTGATTTCCTCAGTATCATCATACCACAGTGGTAGTAACCCTTCTGCTGTTTGTCCATAAGAGTTTCACTGTGAATTTCTCTCTAGGCAAGTAACAGGTTATGGAAAACAAAGAAAGAAAACATTAGACATTCTGAAATATGTACATATGTTGACACAGTCTTATGGGCAAGCTTAAAGCAAACAAAAAAGTGAAATAGATGAGACTAATATTGATGCAAAAACGAATAGAAAACAACATTACCGCCATCAGTGAGGGGTTATCTAACCAGGTTCCTTCACTGTCTGGACCGGTTCTCATATTGTTAGGTGATGTAAGTTACGGTTATGTTTTAAAAGAATACAGAACTGCAAGGTGTTCTATAACACAAAAGAAATTGGGGAAAAAAGCCCCACAAACAAACACAAACTCACCTAAAACTTCCCCAGAAAAGTACGACGAAGCGGGGAAGCAGTCTGGAAAACTAAGTGCAGTTCAGAAAGAACTAATAAATTTAAAAGCACAAAGGAATACAGAGAATAGTCAGCTAACAAGGAACCCTGAAGACCTGATCTTAAGGTTATAGCAGATCATAAGTTGTTTATGAGTCAGTAAATGTCATGCCCTTAGAAAGAAATGAAGCAACATCCTGGAAGGCATAAAGGAATATTTTGCTATGTTCCAAAAAAATATTTCATCTAGATAGCATCAGATATATTGTATCTATTTTTGTCACTACTGTTCAAGAAAAAAAATGAATAATTTGGAAAAATAGGAAAAAAGAATGATCAGAGGTCTTCAATTAGTCCTACAAGAGAAGCTTAAATAGAAGAAAAAAGCTGAAAGAAGAGATTCGATAACACTCCTAATGTAATAAAAGGAAAGAAATAATCAATCCGCTGTTTTTGCTTGTGATATCATAAGAATTAATGAGCTTAACTCATAGCTAGGGAGATTTAGGTTAGATATTAGGAATATCTTTCTAACTGTAAGTACACTTAAACTCAGGATAGATTTCCTTTGAGGACACTGCAAAACCTTCATAACTGGAGATCTTTAAGAGCTGTTATGTACTCATCTGTCTGAAACAAAAAAAAGCACAGTTGATCCCTCCTGGAAGTAGGATGGTAGACAAGATGAGCAGTATCTCTACCCGCTCCTCTTCCTCTGGTGCAGAAATGTGATTTTCTACAGAAGAAAATCAAATATATTGAGAGAGGTGAGAGGTGAGTATAATTTGATGCATAAGTTTCAGTTACCTACTATGAAGGAAATAGGAAATCCTACCCATCCAACTTTTATCACTGCAAAGATAAACTGTCCAGGAAATTTGAAACAAAGTATATAAACTTCCTCATTGTCTGTTAATGATATACCGACATGTGTCATCCCCTTAGTTACCTTGCCTAGACCGTTTCCATGCTTGTAGTTATATACTGTTTTATGTTGTTTCTATCTTCACATTTGAAACAGTTAACTGCTGTCTGAAAGTTGAATTTCAGAAAGAAAGGAAATTTACTATTTCTTGTAGTATTTTTATATGACCTTTCCTATATCATCTATTTGGTTACCATACATGATAGACATAGCACAACCCCAAATGGGAATTTTTCGAAGCTCCATTTTTGTTCTTTTCATTGGATAAAATCTATGCTAAGCACTTAGCATCATCTTAATTGTGCGGATGTTGTCTGTTTTTTTTTTTTTTTTTTTAATTAAATTAACATCATATATACTTAAGTAGATAAAATATATAGGAAACTGGAAAAAAAAAGCAGCAAATATCCATTCAAAAATAGCAAAGAACGATTGCAGCCTTCCCTACATGTATTATAAATTCACTGGACTAATTCTAGAAATCCCTCCTGGATCTTCTTTACTTTGCTTAGCCCAGGAGATTTCAACTGCATTGGTGGTCCCTAAGTTGAAGTTTGGTAAAAATATATCTATAACATACATACATACATATATATATATATAGCCACTGACTGACAAATTTATCACAGCTGAGTAAGCATACATGTATAGTATCCAATGGCATACATTGCCTAAACACCGTTTTGAAATTGTTTCCTATAGAAGAAATTAGAATAATTGGGCACAGCACCTAGGCTTAAAAGTAAAGATGAGAAATAAGTCCATATAAAAATCTAACTTAAGTCTTCATAAGACAGGGATGAAACTTAAACTGAATATTCTTTTGATGGTAGAAAAAAGCTCTGACACCACAGAAAATCTATTTTGACAACTGTAGGAGTTAAACTCTAATTTCAGATGCAAGGCTGTCAAAGAAGAAAAAAACCCTGTTTCTATGCCTACAAAGATTAGGATCTGGCAGATGATCTAAAAACCCAGCTAAATATTCTTTTTATAGAGTCACCTCCTGGTCCCCTTATTCACATAAGGAGTCTTGCAGCATTCAAGAACAATAAGGGGGATTTGGCTCTTCTTGCTTTTCTGTTCAAAAACATGCTGTAAGATAAAATCAATACAGACAACTGTATATTAAGCTCAAGGTCACTCATGGCAGGTAACTACTTACGCTACCACATCTCCTGTTTATAGACATCACTGATGTTAAGAATGACTGCTCTTGCAGCTACTGGCAATTTTTGAGTATCATTTTCCATGTCTGCAATGGAACAGCCCACTATGACAGAACTTGCCCTTTGCACAGGAAGAGCTCTGAATCCTCAAATACCAACACAGGAAATTTCTCACGTCCTATGCTGTTATAATGCTTTGATGAACAAGTTTCCCATCATCAGACCTTTGCTACAGGTCAAGAAACCCTCTCTTTGACACAAAAATGAGGTGCAAATTTTGAATACAGGAGGGAATGATTTCTCATGGTTACGTGGCCTGTAATCACAGCACAGTATCTACACAATAGTACATACTGGATGAATACTCATTTATTTCCAAACACGTTAGACTAGTTTTTACTTCAGAAAGCTTTAGTACAGAGTCTAGCAATTCTGGAAATTCCAGACTTTTCCAGCCCTAACTGCAGCTGATTCTTTCATTAAGGAATTATAAATTAACCACATTATTAAATTGTATTACAAGTTCTCCACATTTTATGTAAACTTATGTTTTTACAGCATTCCTTACTGAGTATCCAAAAACTGAGCTACAAAAATTATTGCATGGTTTTCAAGATTTTGGCTTCAGTACCATCTGAAATTTGAAAACCACTTCCCTGGCCCTTTAATCTAAGGAAAAAGGTTAAGGAATTCAACAAAGAGAAGGTTTAAACATAATTAAATATTCTTCTGAGTACCATAGAGAAATTAAAAAGACTTCTCCTACATGCAATCTAAACTGAATAAAACATGTAAAAGTACACAAGATACCTACAGTATCATAATGCATACAGATGGCAAACGTTAACTTCCATGGTCAGCATTAATTCAGCTATCTAACCCTACTACATACAAAAGCACTGTCACATTGGTAGAATCTGTTCTATATTTTCAATTTTTCATAAAACACAAAAGGAGACATCTTTAAACAAAAAACCTGCAATCACCTCTCACAACTGTAGGACATCTTTCTTCCAAGTGAGCTTTTCAGCACTTTTCCCCCCTATAGTATTTTTCCAAAACAAATGTATTGTACAGACCTGTGTGGTGTTGATAAACATCTGGTTTGAAGTATTTACAGGATTTTTACAGTTGATTTTCATTAGGTAACTTTAAAAGGGGGCCTATTCTATGATGTCTTCCCTCCATATCCTTATACGCTTTAAAAAAATAAATGGGTATATAATAATATTTGAAATATTTGTCACACTACAGTGTGTGTCCTTAAACTTTCCAAATCTAGAATGCAAGAAAGCCTGCTCTAAAATGTTCCTGCCCTTTCCACACAGAATCATGCATTTGCGGAAGCCGAAATTAATACAGTACGTTATATATTCCCTTTCACTTATTTTACTTTTTTGTTTTCTCAGGTACTCAATTTACATACAGCGTTTTTCTGAGATAACGCTACAGCAATAACAATTTTAATCTCTCATTCTAGAGACAGAATTGAAACATCTCATCGTCTATGACACTACACAGCATTCTTCATAGAAATAATTAATTTTGTCAAGGAACTAAGTCAGCTGAGACATAATGCTGATGTAGTGCAGTTAGATGAAACTATTCCTCATACCTGAGCTTTTTTCCCCAGCAGCATCCCGCGGTAGGAAAGCATCATGCATTGATCAAAACCTTCAGGGGGATTTTGAGCATGCTAGCATTTAGGCCTTTATCCAGACACAGAAGAAACATTCCTCCTTCCATCTTAGCAGTTGCATGACACATGCACACCATTGTCACCAAGGAAACATATCAAAGATGGGGATGGAATTCCACTGTTTCACAGTCTTAGCAGCTTTTGTATGAACTGAATATCTTTTTAATTTATAATTGCCTCTTTGCACATTAGCACGTACAAGGTACAATACATCAAATGATGGAATGACAGAGGGACATAGAATCATAGAATAGAATCATAGAATTGCACAGGTTGGAAAAGACCTTAAAGATCATTGGGTCTAACCACAACCTAACTATACTACCCTAACGACCCTCCACTAAATCATGTCCCTGAGCACCACATCCAAACTGCTTTTAAACTCATCCAGGGATGGTGACTCAACTGCCTCCCTGGGGAACCCATTCCAGTGCTTAACAACCCTTTCTGTAAAGAAGTTTTTTTCTGATATCCAACCTAAACTTCCCCCGGCACAACTTAAGGCCATTTCCCCTCGTCCTGTCACCAGTGACAAGAGACCAACCCTGCTGACACGTCAGAGTCGACACAGAAACCACAGAGTGATTGTAACACTTTGGCACTTCCCCTAGTTGTGCACAAAAACAAAGATCTTTAATCAGATCAGATTTCTAAGCAACAAAGTAATCTTACTCCTTTCCCAGTTTCAGAGCTCTATAAGCACAATGTGAGAGAGGAAAGCACGTACTTATGTACACAATTCATAATGCTAAAGAGCTGTAAAGAAGCAACATAGCTTTCAGCGATGTTCTCTGTATGTTCCAGTTTCAGCACACCAGACACGTATCAGTTTGCAAGCTTATGAGAGAAAATTGGAGACCAACAAAGGCATCTTTGTGGCTAGTGTGTACTACAGGCCACCTGACAAGGACAGGATGTTGATGAAGAGCCCTTCAGCTCCAGGAAACATCATGCCATTGGGCCCTGATCCTGGCAGGTGACTTCACCAAACAGACATATGCTGAAAAAGCAGCACAGCACCCTGCAACCCGTTCAGAAAACTACTGGAGTGCACTGAGGACAAACTCGCAGTTCCCCCCAGAGCAACATGCCTTCAGTTGCCTGGATAGACTGATATTTCCAATGATGCAGCAATACCAAAGTGTCACACATAAAGACACTCCAAGTCATCACTACTCAAAACAAACCATATTTTTTCCTCTTCCTTCTCTCAGCTGTAGTAGTTGATTCAACACTTGCTTGCTCAGCACACACAGGTTTTTCCTCTCCTATTGTCAGCGTGCTCTCTACACCTGCAACATACCTGAGTAAGATATAAAGAGCAAGAGCAAGCACTGATGAAAGCCCAGTCTCTCCCTCCTTTTACTGCTGCTGCTACCTTGCCTCACCTCAGGTTTACACAAAATATCACCTCCAGTTTCTGTGCAGCACACAGACAGTATCTGCACATTTCAGTCTCTTTTTATGGTTCCTTTTTCTCCGCTCCCCCCTCCCCCCCCCAATTCTTTTTCTCTCCCTTTTAAGACTGCTGTGTTTCTGGAGTTTCCCTGGGGAAAATCTTCAACTTGAAAGGGTCTCTTAATAACCTTGCTCAGACCTGCACACAGGAAATTAAGCCATTCTGCACATTCAGCATTTGCCACTTTGCTCTGCAATCCAAAGTTCTTGCACATACATACTGTTTGCAGCCATTTGGGGATTAACCCCTTCACCTTGCAGAACTGCAGGTGAATTTTCATTTCAATGTGTGAACTCTGCCTCGAGATGCGGGTAATAGTTCATATGTTGAATACAAACGCTTCTAAATACATCAGAGCCGCTTTGCATTGTTGCCAAAGAGATCTGTCAGACAAACAAAACTCATACCAAGTGGAAACCTAATTAGAAGTCTTTGACTCTCAGATTTTTCTCCACTTCATTAAGTGCCCCCCGCACTTAAAAAAAAACAAAAACACAAAACCAAACCAACAAACATTTTTTCTCCTCCTAGTGCACTGTGGTTTAGGGAATTCATTCTTCTTAACCCCTCTTAGCTGTTTTCCCTCTAGTCAAAGGGGCAGATACTTAGGGACGCAAACCTCCTTTATTTACATACCAAGACGGAGAAACTAGCTGTCTAATTTGGCTGCATCCCAGGCAGCCAGTCTGCAAAAAGCACAGTCAAATATTGCTCAGCTGGTATGTGAGTTTAGGAAGCGTGGTGCCTGGCACTCAGCACAGTGCCCTCAATGATTTCTGACTAGTTTTTCCACAAATCTTATGGAAGGCTTGGGCCAATTTTTTTTTTCTACATCTAATTTAAGAAAATAGAAAAAACAATGCTCATGTGTTTGCTCTCCTGCTTAAATTTATTTTTCCTTGCACAAGGCACAATTGCAGATAAAGAGCAACGCTTCTTTCCTGACAGCTAACTTACAAGAAGCATCTACAAATGCAGACACATCCCACATGTGAGACCAGGCATATTTTTTACTTCAAAAAGAAACATACCAGGTGCACAAAGCCTTTGCTTCCCCAGATCCTCCATACTCCAATATTCATATCCAACACTTCACCACTCTAATTCCATATGCACTTACTGCTACATCAACCAATCCTTCCAAGCTTCCATTGGAAAGTCTTCCTGTTGACACTTATGTGCAGCAAACTGTGCCCCTCTGAAGTGACACAGCCTTCCACTCCCCCCCTATGAATTAGGGAATGACTGAGTGACCATTTCAAAGTGTAAATGTATAAGTTTTTATTAAAACTTATATTTAATATGTTAAATATATTAAATAAATAAGTTTTTATTAAAAATATAAGAGTTCTGTGCACTGGAGCTAGTTCTTGATCACAATATATGGAAAACATAAAAAGTTAAAGGCTAACTCAGCTCTGGACATGTTCCAGTGAGGTCTGTACTAGTTGCAACAAGACAATGAAAACCCCTAGCTTATTAGTGACTGTAAGAGTCTTTAGATAAATATAACAAAGTTCTCTTAAGTCTCCTCCTGCCTCCTACATCTCCCTTGAAAGAGGCATTAGCAAGTGCTGGGTAAGAACGCCGTAGCACACTGCTGTAAGAAGCTCTAATGATGCTGAGATTCATTCCAACCCTTTTTCTCACGCAAGCACCAACTCTGGCAGACAGGGCTGGTAAGACCCAGGAAGGGGAACTGGAAATTCCACCTGTAGCAGAGATGTGGCAAATTACAACTACCAACACATGACTCAAAGATGAAATCAGTACAGCTGGGTCAGAAAGAAAACCCTTCAGTGAGCAGATCTGTAAGCAATTCACACATTGGAAATTCCCTCCACTCAGTTAGCAGTTAATTTTTTTTTCAATTAATTGAGACTGCTGAGTCAACTCTTTACAACTGTTTCCTAAGTACAAAAAAAAAAAAAAAAAAAAAAAAAGCCTGTCACACCAGTGTGTCACCTTATTAGTTCATGTGAAATCCAAGAAGACCAGATTGAAGAATTCCTACATAACATGATCCCTACAGGTCTCACGGAGATTTATTACAGGTAGTTGACAACTGTCCTCAATATATTGAATACACAATCTGACACAAAGAATCAGCACTGTTCTCTTCTGTCAGTTGACTAGGTATCAAGGTCAGCGTCCACAAAACAAATAGAACTCAAAATCTTTAAACAGCTGCTCAGAACAGCAGTTCTTTGGTTCTAACTGAGCACCACAGAAAAAGAAGGTAAGCAAATTAAAACCTAAAACAAATAATGTTCTTCTTCGGGAACAAATGATACCAGTGTGCTGCAGCTACAGAACATGAAGTGCACGGAACATACCTCCAGGCTACAAGTTTCTAAAAGGGTTACTTAGCTGATGAGAGATGCACAGATTGTGTGAAATATTAATAGTAGTGAATTTCAGTAGCAGTGTCCTAATGCACAGCTAAATAACGTTACCACCTGGCAAGAAGCACACATGGGAAGTACAAAGCTAAAATACCACTTAATAAAAAAGCTGGTTAGCAACCCCCTTTTAAATCTATTGTTTTGGACCATTTGCAAATCAAAAGGAAAGAGAGAAACTTTCAGTTTCACCAAGCTTCCCCCACAACAGAACTGTGACTTAGTCCCTCACCAACCCCACAAGTATGGATGCATATTTATTTCCCACATAAACATAGCTATTGAAAGCTGTTTGCATATTAGAGAAAAGTTCAATATTTGTTTTCATTTGTGCTAAAAGGTATGAGGGACTGCTTAGAAAAGAGCCCATCGTTACTTGCTGCGGATGTTGCCACTATCTCAAGTGTTTTTTCAGCAATCTCTGAGACACTGCAACTGCTGGGGGGCCACTGCCTCTAGAACTGCTGTCGTATAATTAAACAAAATACCAACTCTTCCTTAGGGTCATGGGGTTTTCCATGTTCTCTGTCAGAGCCAAGGATTTTAAATACAGAAATTCCCTATTGTTCATCCAGCAAAGTTTTGAAGGCAAATTCATGATCTCCTTCACAGATTTGGCATTTGTATCTATGTATTTTAAAGTAAGAGTAGTTATCTTGAAATGTTATGAAGAAAAGCAGAATTCATTAGGCCAACAATGAAGCGCAGGTTCTACATACCCTTCACCTAAGAAAAATACTGTAAAGGAGCGATTTAAATATTTAGTTACCATGGCTACCTTTACACCACAAGGCAAGGAAAACCCACACTGAAGATGAAACACTGCTCCTTAAAGAAAGAAACTAGACACTGTTAATGTTTTTTTCCCCTCTCCAGTATTTTCAGAAGACAAATCCGTTAAACAAAGAAGAAATTATGCATTACTATAGATCTATTTTTTCCCGTTTATTTATTACTCTAAAATTTTGTTTTTTGTTGTTGCTATGGTTCTTTTGTTGGTTAGTTTTTTTTTTTTTTGTAGACAAAATGATCAAAGAAGAACTTACATTAGAAGTCAATGATTTTCAAGTTAACGACTAAAAAAAAAGGCATGATAGAAGGAATTTCTTTAACACTGATGTGAACAGGCTTTGTGACTTATAATTTCAGCTCTGAAGTTTTAGGCTTCAGGTTTAAGTCAGAAGTTTTTAAACAAGAGGATATCGTGCATGTGTTCCTTAAATAAGAAACAACTGTTCTGCTGTAGAGGCACCTCACAATAAAGGTGAAGTAAAGTTGTTAAAGGAAAGGAGATACTTATCTGTTGATTGCATTTTAAGGAGAAGTTGCTACACAATGCCTCTAAATGAAAGTTTATTGAATATCATGAAGTTCAGAATATAACAGATCTGATTCAGTAATATAACGTTGTGGAACATTTAAAGTCATGTAACCACGTGCTTCACAGACATGTGAAGCATTTTCTTATTATTTGTCATGTAAAATAACTTCTAACAAGTATAAATCTGGAAGTGGACTAAAATAATAGACGGTTGTGAAAGAGTGTGAGTTCCTCACATCATTCAGAGAATGTTATGTCAACATGATTCCTCTATTGCTGTGTTGACCACCTCAAAACATTAATTGAAACAACAAAAAAATAGGATATAGTAATTTTAGGGTTCCGTGTATTCAGAGTGTGAGATTTGCAAGACTTCTGCATTCCGTCCACAAAAGAAGAAAAGGAATTATCAAAAATCAAACAACAGCATTTCTGCTGTGCAACAAGTTTTATGCCCAGGTCCTACTGTGCGATGTCACAATAAAAAAAAAAAAAAGTGAGTTAAGCATCAGTAAAGAAGATAAAGCAGTAAAGTAAGAAATAAAGCAAAGCAGGAAACAAGCCTGGCTTGGAGTTGATGGCTAGAGAGAACGTCTTACTCATCAGAAAGCAAGCTTTGAAACCTTTGTGATCTGTGAAACACAGCATGCGAACCATCACTGATGAGATCTGCTAGGGCAATTACATGAGGAAAAAGTTTTGACTTTTCTAAGCATAAAATAGGAAAAGGATATATTTTTCTTCTTTCTGTTGTGTTTGAAAACTAAGATCACAGCAGATGCTCGTATTCCAGTTGTACTGCTTTGATTATATGAACCAACTAAAAAACTTATTGCTAAGGAACTTCTATATCTTATGCTTTAAATTTAACATGAAACCACTTATTAAAAAAAGCACATTAAGTCTCCTTTAAAGGGCTTTTTCCCCTCTTTTTCTTGTACTATTAAATGACAGCATAACAGCTTCTAAATAAATGAAGAAAACACATTTAATAGGAACTACAATTGAAAAGATGTTATGATTGATGACCAATTTTTTTTCCTAAGCTTCAGCAGAGGGTTGTGACATCCATTATTGCAAATCCCCTATGCCACCAATGCAGAAACACAACAACACTTACTGGATGTCATACAAGAACTGTGCAGCCAACAGAACATCTAACATAATAAAGCACGAAATGTAATATCATTTCAATAAGCATTTTAAATAATTTCTAGGGAGACTTTGTCAAACAAACACATATTTCAGTGGAATAAAAGATCAGAGTAAAGATAAAAATCACATATAAATAGTCTATTTTTCTGAGGTATTAAAAACACACTATCAGAACTGAAAGGTTTGGAGAATCTTTCACCTTTGTACTTTTCATTTACTTTATGTAACACATTTATTTATTCATGATGCATTTTTTTTCCTTCTGATTTTCTTTTATAGCTGAGATCACAAGCCAAAACTGACCTCATGTTTTTGGGGCATTAAGATATTTAATATTAAATTTCTTCTCTGAGCTGTCACCAGTTACATATGCAAACTACACAAAATGTAGTGAAGTACACTCAAGTACACAAATTAAGCTAGTGCTCAAAAGCTGTGCAGCACTAGAAAAAAAGGCTTCACAGTTCAAGCTCTCTCTGATGCCTTATGAAAGGAAGTCTCCAACTTCTGAAGACCTTTCCCACAGACATTCAAATTACAGTCACTATTAGATACGACAACCTCTATGAGCCTTCACATGAAAGCTGTTCATTGAATCCGAGCTTCCAAAGATAGCATGGGTAATTGGAATATTTCGTTAGGTGTAAAACCTTTATCCCAATGATATTTGGAAAGCATACATGACTCTAAAAAGGGCAGGGTTTTCCAGGGTGCAATGCTTCATTCATTTTTCTGTAAAACAATGGAAAGGAACAACTGATAATTCCCAATTTTCTGTATAGATGATATAAGCATGAAAGTGTGTTTGCACACACTGTGTGAGCTACTGACGTTCGTAGAGAAAGCACTGGTCATTTCAAGTACCTGCTCCATCTCCTGGAATTTAATGCCTAACAAATAACCCATGGCTAAAATACCGTCTCAGAAATCTAGATGGAAATTTTTGCAAGGAGAATGAAACAAAAGTTCAGTCTAATATATGTGTGCATATAAATTGTGCTATAGACTTAATTGAACGCCCATGAAAATTCTAAACTTCTTAATACTTTCAGAAATCCAAATTCATTAAGTGTGATGTGGCAAGAACAAAGATTTATGCACTGGCTTTCACATGTATGTTTTAGATAACAATAACTGTTACATGAAATCAGATTTTAATATTACCATTATGGGGAACTTAACAAATTTAGTTAGTCTAGACATAAGAAGTGATTTCAGCTTCCAGTCAAAGTTGAAATTTTGAAAAAAATCCAAAAAACTCTTGGTTGTTCCACTTAAAAAGCAATTTCTGGACAAGGAAGACCAATTGTCCGTTTGTTTGAAGTAGAAGTGCTAAGCAACAGAAGTCCAGTTCACTGAAAAATTCAGTAACAAAGAATTACACAACACTCTTCTCAACTTCAGTTCACCTAAATACTTGATGCTCAGATCTCACTAAATCAAGATAATCATATTAAAGCCTTTACAAACACAACTGTAAACCAGGTTAATAGTCTCATTTAAGATATTCCATTCATTATAAGCATTCTTGATCAGTGAAATCTGTACAGCAGCTTTTGTCTGGTCATGATCCGTACACACAGTAAGTAGCCACCTGTAGCCAAGTTGCATGGAACAGCCAATTCCACACAGGCCTGCCTTTGCTAGTCACCCACTGCAAGTCTCAGCTCAGCAAGTACATGCCCAACTGGTTTGCCTCAAGTTGTCTTACTTGCATCCGCAGGAAGTTCTGTGTACTCTATGCAAGGATGCAGGATAAGTTAAAGCCAGCCTTCTCCCATTTAGTTTCTTTTGACTTCAGCGAAACAAACATAAAATAATTGATACATTCTGTTCTCTTCATCAAGATAATCTCCCTGAAATGATTACACTCCTCAGAGCTTGATTCATTCTTTCCTTTCAGGCCAAATACTCCTCCACAGTTTTTCCAATGCTTTCTTCCTGCAGCCCAAACTATCAGGCCAGAGGGAAAGAGCACACAGGAAAATGATGAAATGGAGGGAACTGATATTATTAATAAACATATTACAGAACTTCTCATGTTCTCCACATGGAGAACAGGCTTTTGTGCAATTACCACTAAAGCAAGAATAATATGGCAAATCCTCTTAGAAAGAAATCACAATCTGATTTCCTACTTCTTAATCAGATGATTATGTCAGCTCAGGAGGTCAGTTTGAACCGTGTGCATCTTCAGTTCTTACAGCTCCCAGACCCGGTGTCTAGAAGGTCCATTACTAATCTAATAGTTTCAAAACAGCATAATCAGCATCAGGAGTTTTCACCAAATCATTTGGAAAAAGAGGAAAATATTCATTTTTGCCTTTCAAAATAACTCAAAGACAATGCGCTTAGGCAGCACTGACCATCAGAGCATCTGTATAACTCAGTGGACAAGTATCGAGGGCCTGCTGTTCCTCATAAGGTACAGTTGTGGAGCAGAGACTCACTAGCCATTTTTTATTACTATTGCAACTGCAGAAACCAGATGATGTTTATTATTATTTGTGACAGTGTTTGATACAGAACAGCAGGTCCTCATTAGGAGAGAAACATTTACTGCAAATGTTCACCTCTCTTGTGCAGAGATGAAGTCTACAATTTGAGCTCAAAGCATATAAGAATCTACCTGCTCTTTTTCAGGAGACAAACAGCAATAAAGAGAGTTTAAAATAACACTTTTACTACTACATGGAAATTTAATCCTTAAATTTTTCTAACCTCAGTGATGGAAGATCACAGAACAGTTAAGACAGTTTGGGTATCTAGTTTTCATTCACTGTTAAATAGAGCAGGTCTGGGCTTGGTGAGAAGAGAAACGTCTTCAGAAGGTGTTCCATCAAGAACACAGGTATGTGAACTTCTTTTCAGACAAAAAAAATAAAAGTTACATAATAAAATTAATTTTGTTTTTAAAAGCAGAACAAAGTCAGAGCTGTATGAAAGTTGCAGATGTGACTCACTAAATTAGAGTATATTAGGTGCTCCACATGACAAAATTTCAAAAGTTTTGTTAGCAGACGTGTCCATTTTGCTTTTATGCATTACATGGTAAAAAGTGCCATACTACAGCAAGCAGAGCGTGGGGTAAGGGAAGACGCGACAGATTTGATTGTCTCCTCGTTTTGGAAATGAACAGAGTTTTTCCAGGATACAACAATGTAACTATATATCCTTCCAGCTCCAAGATCATAACCCTATCTTCTATAATTAAAAAAAAAGCCTGCAATTCGATCAAATTGCAGTTGAACAATTAACACTACAGCACTTACTCAAGTTAAATAGAAAGAGACATAGGCCAGGTTAATGGGCATGTTTTGCCAAATCCTGCTACCTAAGATCTAAAAGCTCCTAATAACTTTGAATGGAGAGAGACAAGTAAACTGGCCTCAGAGCAGCCTGAAAGAGGGCTCTGTGCTCTGTACCAGCAAAAGGAGCAAAACAGCAAGTTATACTGGAGATTTATGTGAGAGCAAACATAGCAATTCAATTTTTTTTTTTTCTTTTTCTCCTCTAAAGGAGCCACAGTTTATAACAAAAATTTTGTAGCAAACACATGCTTTAGTTCTTTATTTTCTACAATCTGGAGCCATGGAAGTCTCTGAAAGGATCACTCTGCAAACACTTTAAATCTTTTTCCATCAAAAAATTCCCTGCATAATAAAATATTTTAAAGTATTAATCCTAATATTCAGTGCCTACTCGGAAGAAATCACTTCCAGGTTTTGTACTTGCAGTTGCAAATTCTATTTCTGAAGAAGTTCCTATTTTCAAATGTTCTGTGATCCCTTCTTTTACAGGAGCCATACCATCAAGTATATATCCTATAAAAGTAAAGCAGAATTCTCAGCTTTGCTACGTATGCTATGAAGCCTGTCTCCATTACTTGAATATATACATCTTGCTTAACTTTACCATAAAGTTTATTCTGTTATAGTGCAAATAATGTCACTACAGAAATGCAGGGGAAAAAAAGCTTTTCTCCGTACTTGTACATTTGTTATGGAGTGTCTTGAATCACTGCCTTGGACATGCAGGATAACTTGTTATAATCCCACAGACTGCAGCAGCATAAAAGAGTTATCTATACTCCAGCACCACGTTTTCAAATAAAACAAAGGTTTAGAGAACTAACCAGGAAATACTAAAATAGAAATGTAACGTGTACCTAAAATATACCAGCACAGCAATGGCTACAAATTGCCAGGGAGACTGAAGAAATGTGAAAACACAAAGCACAGTAATAATGAAAGATTTTATTTATTCCTGATTATAATTCAGTTTAGCTATACATCACATGTGGTAGACATTTTTAGATGCCACAGAAATCTGCTTTTTGGAGCAGCTAATGAGAAAACTCACAAGAGGAGAAGCAATTCTTAAACAGGCTTAAGATTTAAGATGAAGTTATCCAAGAAATACTCTGAAATAGATACTGTTCCACACTCAGATACAAAACTCCTTGCAAAAAAATGGGGGAAAAAAGCTAAAAAGAAACCCTAAAAGAAATCCACGAGAGGTTTAACTTGAAAGGTTAGCTTGCTTAACTTGAAAAAGAAGAATGATGTAAAAATGAAGAAACTATTTAAAAATAAATTAAAAAGCAGTATCTAAAATTTTAAAATATTCATATAAATATTTTAAAGCTTTCTTTTTATATAAACTGGCATAGCAACTCTTTAAAGGAACCACAGTAAAAGCTCAGAGTAAAAGTATATTACCTATCAAAAATAATTTTAAATGGGCTTCCAGAAAAATTGGTGCACTTAAATAGCAGAGTAAAAGAGGCGATTAGACATAAAAGGACACCCTTCAAAAAGCAGAAGTTGCAACCACCTGAGAAAATTAAGAATAATAAACTCTGACAAGATTAACATAAAACCAGAACCATGAAAACAATCCCCAAAAGATTTTGATGAGGAACTTACAAGAGACATAAAGAATAAAAATATCGGATACATCCCCGAGAATCAGCAAGCCTGCGCAAGCACGTGAAGCTGCTGGATGTGTATGAAGAACATACGAGGAAGGCAAATAGAATGATTCCCACACACCCATTCTCCACAGAGAAGCTCAGTGACTCTTCCAGACTGGAGAGTTCCTCTGGGTAGGGTGAGTAGAAGACAGTCTCAAACCAGTCTGCTAATGCCAACTTCTAGAAACATCAATAGAACAAACAGAACTATCCAGAGTTTCTAAAGGATACTGGATATCTGTACTGTGATCACCTAAGCGTGGTTTATAAGCTATGATTTAAACTAGCATTAATGCCATTGGAACTAAAGATAATAAGCACAGTGCCAGGAAACAGGGGAATCTGACTTCTGGAATGAGTACATCAGTAAAAATACAAACAAACATCTGAAATATTTGCCTCGTTGATCATATGTCAATCAATAAGGTCAACAAAAAAGAGTGATCAAATTGATACACAATACACTTCCTTCCCTTTTCTCCCTGACAATAAGATGATAAACCTATAGATTCGCAGAGGCCGCTCCAAAAGTGACACCTCCAATTTATTTCCATGAATACTACAACAGTTACAAAGAATAAGATAACACGATTTGATAGAGAAAATTTTCAGCTACAAAAAGCACTTTTCAACATAGCCACCACCATTAGCTATGCATTTTCACTGGTGATAAGCAAGAACCTGTCATACTTGTATGGCAAACAGGTATACAGATACTGGACCAGAGAGATGATCACGTTACAAAGGAGAACAGAAATAAAGATCTTACCTGTGTCCTGGGCTCGCAGAAGGGCTCCAAGAGGGGTGATCTCCAGATAGAGATCCTTCCTCCTTGGGAGTCAGCCCTTAAATGGGGTCTAGGAGGTTTCACCTTCTGGTCACTCAGGTGAAATTGCATTCACCTGTGCTCCTGCAGCTGACTCAGCACTCATCTCAAGTGGTCAATCAGAGGTTCAGGCTGTGATTCAACAGTTCCCATATACAAGCCATACAAATCTGCATGGCCATCTGGAATATGGCTTGACTTTCACATTACTGTTGCCGCTCCTAGAAAGTATAATCCTGCCTCACTGTGCTCACATCCACTGCTCAGTCTCCATCAGTGCTCAGCAAGCATCAGTGAATGTCAATGGATGCCATTTTCTCTGCATGGAAGAATTCAGTGACACACCTTTGTTTCACTCCCACTCTCACATCAGACACTATTCTTTCGCAGTACCCCTCTGCTGCCATCTGTCATAAGTCAACAAAATGTAACGGGATATTGGTGTGAAGATTCAACCTCTTCTGCCACCCCACCAACATCTACTTCTGACAGCATGGGCCAACATCATAAAGTAGGAGGCACTACTTTTGCTGCAGCCCTTAGGTAATTAGTAAGACAGGAAACAAATCTAGCATCTACTCTTCTATGTATATTCTTATCTGCACAGATCTTCAGATAGGCTTTACAAAAGCAGACTCTAAACTAAAGTACTCTTCATTATAAATTTCACTCTGGTTTTTAAAAACAACTCTCATAGAAGCAAAGCTATATCCTGTAATCACTTTATGAAAGCTGCTGTTTACTTCCTAATCTATCATTAGTAATTTTCCAAAAAAAAAAAAAAAAAAAAAAAAAAGAACCTGAAACATTAAGAAAGCAAAAATAGCATAAACAATTTCTATCTATGTTACTGCTGAATAGGAGTCAGATTGATTATTTTTAAGAAGAAATTATGCTAATTTAAGCAAGAAAGCCATAGTAAGAAATAAATTGTCACACATCTTCGAAACATCACATAACAAGGTCATTGTGGCTGAGGCAATTATTTTGGCAAATTGCTGTGGAGGGACAAGAGCTAATAACACAAGTAACCACTACTGAATTGCACCTATGTTTCTCAGTGCTCAATGGAAAAGGAAATTTATTTTTGTAAATTAGCCATACAATAAACCAGGTAGTATTCTATGTATTCATCATCATTAAGCAATCAGCACAGCCAGGAGATGACACACTGTTATTTGAGCAAATTTTCTTGCTCTTAACACATAAAGCAAGCCCCATATCAAGTGGCCACTCAAACAACAGTTACAGCAGAGCAACACCTGTAATTACTCAGAGGATTAAAGTAACAGATCAGGTAATTCCCACTCATAGGAAATAACATATATTTCATTTCCAGCAGGCAGTGTAGCACTTTCTCTGTGGTACTTTATCCACAAATTTGAGAATGCAGAGCTACGTGTGTACGCAGTACAGTTCTCCTGGAAACAACCAGCCTTGGGAGTCCAAGGTACCCTGCACAGTCCCTTAGGACTAGCTGATACTAGTGCTGTGGTCACTAGCTGGGTTGTCTTCATTTTGGAAAATAAATAAACACTCCTTAAAAAAAAAAAAAGGAAAGAGAGAGAGAGAGAGAGAGACAGAGAGACAGAGAGAGAAAGCTGAGGCATTTTCAAACATTAGCAACAGGAGGACTAGAGAACAAGCAGGTAAACATGGCTTCTTTCCCAGGAGGGATTCAGCCAGCAATCAGTTCAGTTCACTGGACCTTCAGTACAGGATCCTCCTGGTTCATAGCCTGAGGTCACCACTTTGGCTAACAGAGCACTCAGTCCCCTTTCTTTAGGCTAAGCTATAATACAAGACGTTTGAGGCAATGATTGTACCACACTGCTGTCCTACAACTATTATGAAGAAGAAACAACATGCTGGACCTGGTCTCAGGTTAGCTATGTTGCAAAGAAAGAAATCCACGATGCTAGCACCATCAGCTGTGAAATATAGCTGGGAAACAGAAAGTGCTTCAAACACCACTACAAATAACAAAAACTCATCTGTCTAAAAACTCTGGGAAAGGAATATAAAGTTTTAAAGCAGAAAAGAGTAAGAGGAAGTAAAATGCTTGATCCACAGCTCAAGGGCAGACTGGAAACAATTCTACCTCATGCAGACATAAAATTGCTGGAAGGGTGTTCTCATAAACAAAGTGCTGGAGGCCATGCCATCGTCCACCTCCTCCTGCTTCTCCCTACATCTAAGGAAGCCAAGTACATCTCACAGAACAGAAGATGCACACGTTTCAGGAATATCCCAGAGGCAAAAAGAAAGAATAGTGAAACACTAACAGCTTTCAGAGCTGAAGATACAGCCTCTTCTATTTAGGTTAAAAATCCTCTAGGGCCTGTTCCTACTTCTGATTTCCATGTACTTGCAGGATTTTCCACAGCTTCATTATTCAAAGAAAATAGCTAGGTTTTACTGAGGTTGGCCGTTGGGGGCAAAACTCAGCCACTGCAGAAAGTCAGATGAAGGTATTTGCACCATTGTAAGTTCCCACCACACTCTCTGGGGCACCACTTAAGTACCTATTAAACCCTCTGGGCTTGAACAGGATTTAAAGGAGCAACGGAGACCTGATCTTTTTTTCTCCCATTCTCTTTCAGCCAGCAAAGTGTTTTACACTACAGTTTATTCACCACTAAAATTTTCTAGCCAATCATTGCAAACACTTTCATTTTTTGTTTTGAAGAGGTCTTAAAAGCAGCTTGCTAGATTTTTGAATATTCCTTAAGTGTATTTTTGTATAGCAGAAAAAAAAAACCTAAACTGAAAGTGGAGCAAAGAAACACACTACAACCATAGAATAGAGTTAACTCAAGATTTATATATAAGCAGTGGAAAACCAACAGAAAGAATGAAGGCTTCTACATGAAGCAGTCCATCTGCCTTGCCATTGATATAACTAGACAGATCTAAAACAAAGTAATACTAATAGTTAAGAAACAAAGAAGAATCTGCAAATAGCTCACGTGCACAGCAATAAAAGCAGGTGAGCTCCTCTTCAGTGCAATGAAAAACTTACAGTATAAAATTTAAGGAAGGTCAGTTTAATCCGTTAATATATTCACAGAATTGCAAAAGATTTAGCTGACAAAAGCAGCCAAGTAGACCCTGATGTTTTTTTAATATCCATACGAAATGGCACTCAGACAGATTTTGTGCTTGATTTAAAGCAAACTGATGGCTAAGTTACACATTTAGATAGGAATGCTGGGGTAAGGTCAAACCACTATCATTAACATCCCATGGAGGAAGGCTGATAATTACTAATGCTTAAAAGCACCAGCAGTCTACTGACTGCATGGATTTTCTCAGACTTTTGTTCAGTCAGTTTCTCAAGTAAAAAAAATAGCATTCAAAGACTTTTAGCTCATACAATGTAAGCCTCACTCATTAGTAATCCTTGAAGCTTGACTTCATTTGAGCCTGTTCTGGGTCTGGATAGCAATTAGTATTGCCCTCCAGGTAAGGGAGTGTAGATTTATTCCCCAGAGGTGGTTTAACTTCCTCAACCTACTTTAAAATTAGATTTACTCTGTTACAAATCGTAAGTGTTAAATGAGTAAAACTATTAAACAAGGAATACTGCTGGGCTAAATGGCTAAGCGTTTAATGGTTTGCCACAGTATTACCATTTTTATGGTCTATTAAAACAATTGGAAGAATATCAGCAGTATGAAGAATCAAGTAATTTATATACAAGTTTGATAAAGTACCGTATGTTTGAGTAAGAAGTGTAAGAAAATGAGCTCACTTAGGAAGATTAGAGGAAAGGACGTTTGGAAAGAAAAGGTTACTTTTGAGCTGAAGCACATTTCCTTTAAACTCAATTTGTAAAAGGATGTATGCCGCATACCCTGCTATCTGTGTTTTTGTTTGCTTTATGCAGCTTGTTATAACCGAAACACAGATGGTCAAAGCTGATATTGCTAAACAAGAGCTCAAATTAAATATTACAAACCTGATTCAAATCTAATTCCTCTCTGTGCTGCATCCTCATCTCTCTCCCCTCATTAACATGAAAGTCATCAATATATCGTATTACCCTACAGCATTCTGACTCTTTGCATGACTGAAACATGGAAATAACCAAATCCCTGCTGTAACGGCTGTCAAGAGATCTTCCAACAAGTTCGGGGTCCAGGAAATCACGCAGTGAGTCACCACCAAAACTTCTCTGTACACATCAAGACAAATATTGTGTGGTCAGTTTATCACTTCCTCTTGACTGACCACTGATGTAAAACTCTGACTTGTCTCTAAAGTACCCCCAAGAAAAAAAAAATACACCAAAAAGAATCCCTCACATCCCTTCCTTGCAAACCCTTGCACAAAATAAAGTTCTGCAATTAAGATAAGAAGCGCTAAACTTCGTACTGAAGCTTGAGAACTGGTCAAAAAAGTTTCCTCCTTAGGTCACCTTGCTACAACTATACCCCATCAAAGACTTCATACATCTCAGCTCCTCAGAAGTTCGGAGGTCACTCAACTGTTCCAAGGAAACCACAGCAGCCCTGGCTTCCCAGAGCAAAGCGGGCCAGCAACTCATGCTGCAGGTTACTGCAACTGCACACCGAACAGACCTCCGCTCGCTCCTCTCCTCAGGGGGATGAGGGCGGGAACTGAAACAAAATGGAACTCACCCGTTGAAAGAAAATCCATACACTAAGACTTAAAAAAAAAAAAAAAAAAAAAAAAAAAAAAAAAAAAAAAAAAAAAAAAAAAAAAAAAAAAAAAAAAAAA